>RJWH01003159.1:0-173017 GCA_004363575.1 Solenodon paradoxus | reverse complement strand
GGCCCTGAGGACCTGTCTTGGCATCTATTTCCCCTCTCTGTTTGGGGGAGACTTTCTCCCATGTGCTCTGAAGAAATGGTACTCAGAACAAGATGGGACAGAGAGGAGGAAAGGTTTCTCTTTCCTAGATACCCACGATATTCCCTGAATTTGTGTTATGGTTAGAAAACGCTTTTGTCCTCTGAATCTGAGACAGCTGGTGCACTTGTGTAAGAGGTTGGGGCCAAGTTGGGAGGAGTCCCCTCACTCCTCCACCCCTGCTAAAACCTTATGCCAGCTTTGCGCTCTGCCCACAGCCCCCTGACCCAGGATGACGACCGACAGGTGGAACTGCCCGTGTAGAAGGAAGTCTAAGGTAAGGTTTTGATTTGGATCTCTCTTTAACTCCCTTAAAATTAGCTATGCCCTTTTCCAGTCACTGTAAGCTGATGGAGTTGCCACCAATTCCTCCTAGGCTCATACACCTCACTCCTCCCCTCTCTCCTACTTCCTTTATCAGTCAGAGGTCCTGCCCACCCTCTCCTTTTTGGGTTCTCAGGACTCCCCCTGCCCTCCATTCCATCCTATCTGAGGCCAGGCACTATTATCTCTGTGTTGGGTTATTATTGCCATATTGGGCTTCAAGTCTTGCTGCCTCCTTCCATCCTAGAGCAATCAAGATACTCTTGTGTAAACTCTTTGCCCTTGGGAGGAATTTTGGCAGCACTGCATTGCCATCACTTCAAATCCATGCTCAGCTTGGCTCCCAAGCTCCTCCAGTTGCTCTCAACACCCATACTTTGCAGAGAGGAACTCTGTGCACCCTGATTTGGCCCTTCTCCCCAGTCAAGATCATTTCTACCTTCCTGCTTTTAGATGTAGGGAGTCATTGAACCTTAGTCTTAGGACTCTTAAAGGTCATTTGGCCTTGGATCCCACCCTAAAAGGGCCTTCCCTCTATGCATCCCCAATAGGGAGTCTAACCAACTTCCAGCAATGCACTCCCAGGCCCAGCAAGCCCCCTGCCATCTCCCAACAGCTCTGTGAGGAGCTCCTTCCATGTGCCAGGCAAAACTGGCTTCCTTGCCTGCTCCAGTAGGTCTCCCCTACTGCTCTCATGAGAGCCCTCAGATACTTAAAGTCAGTTATCCATGCCCCCTTTAAGAATTCAGTAAGCGAAGTGTGGCCAAGTCCCTCAAACATTCCTTATATGATATGGTTTTCAGACCCCTCACCATCCTGGTCGCCCTCCTTTGGACACATTCGTTTGTCAATGTCCCTCTGAAAATGTGGCACCCAGCCCTGGACACAGTGCTCCAGATGTGGTCTGACCAGCTCAGAGTACAGTGGGACAGTTACCTCCCCTGATCTGCAAAGCTTCTTCTATTTGTACAGATGGAGAGTGCACTAGTTTGTTTGTAACTGCTTCATCCTGTTGTCATATGTTGAGCTTGTGGTCTGTTAAAACCCCGACATCCATTTCCCAGAAACCTCTGTCAAGGCAGATCTTGTCTCTCCTCCACGTGGACAACTCACTTTGTTTAACTCAAGTGCAGGGGTTTACAGTCAACCTTGTTAAAACCATCTCAGCGCTTTCTGCCCCTTATCCGCGCCCTTTGAACTTGCGTTAAACCCTAATTCTGTCTGCATGACCCTCCCGAATGTGTCTCCCACACAAGGATGCATGCCTTCTGTGGTCCTCACCCACATTGTTGATAAGGTGCGCCCCTTCTTACTCCTTGCCCCTGACTTCCCAATTCCAAGCAACTGTGCCCTCCTGCCCGTCTTTCCCTCAGCCCGTAATCCCTGAAGAATGCCTTGCTGGTTGTCCCCTCTGGTTGCTCCTTGAGTTCATACCCCCTGCTCCTTTGTATTTGGTTAATACTGCATCAATTTGCACTTATTTGTATGTAGTTTTTATCTATTTGAATATCTTATCTATTATATATATATATATATTCATGCCGCACCCCTAAGAAGGCTGTAAGCCCCTTGAGGGCTGGGAGGACTGTCTTCCACTCTTTTGCATTTCTTGTTTCTATGGCTAAGTGACCCTGGCAGCTATCTCTAATGGACCAGTCTTCTAGTTGACCAGTTAACCAGTTAACTAATTGACTTGGACAGACTGGCTGACCAGCTAGCTGGGTGATTCTGACTGACCAGCTGGCAACTGACTAACAGACTAGTTGTTGACTGTGAGCTGATTGGTTAGCTGATTGGCTGATTGCCTGACTGATTTGCTGACTGGCTGGCTGGCCAACTATCTGGGGTGATCCATTCAAGTTTCCAGTCACACCCCTGTTGTGCCAGTAAGGAGGGAAGATGGGACCACAGCCTCTGGCTCCCAGCCTATTCCCAGGCTCTTGGCGGGACAAGAAGGGGGAGCCACAAGTTGGCCCTGAGCCATGCTCATGCTAGATGCAAACGAGTGCCTTGGGGCCTCCCATGTGCAGAGTGACAAGTCTGGGCCACTCCTGGAAAGATAGGGGAACTGGCAATGCTCAAAACCAAGGACACCTATATGGAAACAAGCAAGAAGTAATACATGTGGAGTCCTAGGGTCTGCCTTGTCAAGAGGCTGGACTAAGATGTGTGGGCGGGTCCGATGGGACACTGGCAAGGCTATAGACCAACCCCTCAGACTGCTAAGCAGAGACTAAATTTCCTGGGAATTTGATGAATCAATTTCATGCCACCTCTGATACTCACCAACCTCCCCCATGTGTCTTGGCCCTCTGCCCGAGCTCCTTTGTACTCTCTACTCACCCCCACCTTTCCTCTTCCTCCTCTCAAGATTTCACTGAGACAGGGCGCCCGGGGCTGGGATGCATCCAAACCTCCACTTGAATCAGGGGTTACAGCCCTAAGGTGGTCTCTAGGCCAGGCAGCAGGAGCCCAGGGAGATTCAGGGCTAGCCCTCAGACTGACTGCCACTCTGACCAGAGAACCAGTGAGACTAAGGACCCACAGAAAGAAAACATGATACCAATCCTTCTATTGCAAGAAACCAAGAGGTACGAGCAACGGGTTGGACTGGCCTGCTTGATCTCTCTCCCCTCCTGGGGTCCCGCAGGGCCTGTGGCCTGGCTGTACCCAGCATGGCTTGTGGCCAGTTTGTGCCCCCACCTTCAGCCCCCTCCAGAGCACGGGAATGGGCTGGGAGCCAGAGGCTGTGGTCCCATCTTCCCTCCTTACCCATCATGGGTTTTGCCAGCGGAGCCTATGTATGGTCAGGGAGGAACACTCCACACAGGGTCCAATATCAAGTAGTTGGTGGGAGTCCAGGGGATTTCTGCTCTGGGAACAAAGCGTTCTGAGGATGCCGGGCAGGGGGACAAAAACGGGAGTGGGGTGGGGAGAGAGCAGAGACCTGACTCCCGTGAATGATGAAGGATGGCAAGTCCCTTGGCCCATTCAGGAGGCTAGGTTGCTTAGGGGTCAGCATACCAAATGGCAGGATGGGAGTTTCCTGGTCTCAGAACCGCCTCTAGACTTTTCCTTGCTGACCCAAGTTCTTCTTCAGTTACCTCTGCCCTGCTGTCCCAAATGTCATGTTAATGAGCCTTCTCTGATGAATGGTGTGAAAACAGGAATGAGAACGTCCTCTGCTTTGCTAGTTAGCAGGATTCATCCTTGGTTCATTGGACCGAGGCCAGTGAGACAGTGTTGCCTGTGAGGGAGACGGGGTGTGTCTAAGGAGCTGCAAATGCCCCCGCCCTCATTGTCAGACCCTCCTCTTGAGCAATGACTCCATCCCCTTCGGTTCTGCTCGGACCTCTGCCAGGCCCCATTATCTCCCTGTGGTCCCTCATTCTGCAGGAGGAGGTGAGGCCAATCTGGCCAGAGGCTTGGGCTGCTGCCAGAGAAAGCTGCCTGGTCCCTTGCAGTGTTTGGGTGGCTGGGACAGGGAGGGAGAGGACAGGGAAGTCCTGCCTGCAGCACCACCATCAGCCCACAGGAACGCACGCCTCCCCCACGCATATCCTTGGCCACCCCTCTGCCTATTCCTATCACCTGACCAGCCTTTCTTTCTCTTCCCTACAGCTGGGTGCACACGACGATCTCTCCACGGAGGAGATATTGTGGGGGATCCACCCCTGCCCCGAAGCCCCAGCCATTCTTCTGGGAATGTGGCCTGCCCACCACCAGAGCGCCTGCTTGCCAGAACTAGACCAGAACAGCCAGGCTGGGGTCCCTCCACCCTCAGATTCTGGACTAAAGAGGGCTGGAGGAGGCCCTCCGCGCTGCTGATATTTATCGTGGGCCCTGGAGGCTCCCATCTGCTTGAGGAAGGCTGGCAAGCCTGGCCGAGGACCCTCTGCCCCTCAGGGGCTTCATTCTCCTCCCACGCCCCTCCAGGCCAAAGCCCTGGGCCAGGGACCCAGTGGCCCATGGGATGTGGGAGAGCAGGGTGGACGCTGTCAGTGCTTGTCCCCAGAGAAGCACCTGATTGCCAAGGGATCCCAACACCCACAAGCAGGGACCTGCCTCCAGAGAGAGAAGCATGAGATTTGCAGGGCGGGACAGCATTGACTGGATTTCCCGTAAAGGTGTGCAGCCCAAAAGATGGGAAGTGAAGGCCTCTGGGCCTGCTGGTCTGCACTGACAGCCAGAGGGAGTCTACACCCTCTGCTTGCCCAAGTGCCCTCTATTGGATGCCAGGCGGAGAGGGGAGGCCAGCCCTGCCCTCAGGACCTGCCTGGCTTGACTCACGATGCCAAGGGGGAGACCAAGCTCGGGCCTCTGCCCCACCTTCCCTCCAGCTGGGCGAGAGCTTCTCCAGGAGGCTGAGCAGCGCCCCCGCCCCCCATGAAGGAAGCCATTGCACTGTGAATACTGAACCTGCCTGCTGAACAGCCTGCCCCGTCCACCTTAGGAGCAAATGTCTGTCCTCCTCCCCTCCAGCCTTTCCCCAGCTTCCTGCACTGAGTGCTCGAGCCGGCCTCGCCTGTCACCAGTCGACTGAGGGAGCCCCTAAGCCCTGGCCTTCTACCAACCCAACCTCTGACTCCTCGGGGTGGATCAGGGTGGGAGAACTGGCCAGGCCACCAGCCAGAGCTGGTCTTTAGGCTGTGTGCTTCGCCCAGGTGTCTGCATCTTGCACTTTGATTTTCCCAAGAAGTGACTAGTGGGAGGGAAGGGACTGGAGGACAGAGACAGACACGGAGAGAGCTGCAGGGGGAGCCCTGACTGAAAATAGGTCTTTGAAATTTGGGGTATGCCCCTGGGATTGGGGGAGGTGTGTGCACCCCTGACACCTCAATCCCACTCCTGCCCTGTACCCGGCCCGGTCCTGGCCCCAACCACAGCTGCAGGGCACCTAAGGCATCCCTGCTAGGAGCTCCGAGGCTGGGCTATACCCAACCCCACCTGCACGGCACGCAGCTTCCAGTCCTCACCCTTCTCTTTCCTGACCCCAGTGGGCTGTGATGCCTCCAGCTCTCACCCAGCCCCCTCTGCACCATCTCTGATCAGGCAAGCTAGGGTGCAAGAGGGACCAGAAGGTTCCAGGCATCTGCTTCTAAGTCTGTGAACAGGGCCATAGCTTCCTGGGTCAGCCCATGGTCATGGCTCTGGGACCAAGGCAGCGGGCGACAGGACTATTGTCCTTGGTCCCTTTATGCTGCCATGTCCCTCCTCTCCTACTGCCTGGGGCCCTCCACTGAGAGACTCTGCCTTACCTGGCCATTGGGCCATGACCCTCCTTTTCTGCCCTCGAGACTGAGGATCTTGGTGCTGATGGCTGAGGGAAAGGCAGTGGAGAACTTTCCCCAGGGGGCTCCTGTTTCTAGTCACAGACTCTATTGGATGCTAGAAAATATGTATTTGAAAATGGAAGGAAAAGGGGCATTACACCCCCACCCCCACCCTTAAATGTATTGTATTTTTAAAGTCAAGAAAATAACCCAACTCATTGCTGAAGCTCTTTGTGGGCACTAGGTGACACGGGAGCAGGAGGGACCCCGGAGCCACTGCTGGGTGACTCTGCCACCTACCTGCACAGGAATCCCTTCTTTTCTCTGAGAAAGCCGAGAGGGAACATTGGCTCACACACTGTGAGATTTTGTTTTTATACTTTGAAGTGATGAATTATTTTATATAAAGTCATTTAAATGTCTATTTAAAACCATAGGAAGCTGCTTATATATTTAATAATAAAAGAAGTGCACAAGCTGCCATGTGTGAGTTATGGGAAAGTCTTTTGGGGTGTGGGTGGCAGAAATGGGGGTGGGTGAGCAGCAGCTGCTGGGTGAGCCCCAACTCTGAAATCTTCTTCCAAGTTACATGGGGAAGGAGGGTTCTCTCCAAGTTCCAGTCTTCTTCCCCAGGCTTCCTACATTATTGCAGCCCCAAACACATTCATCTGCATGTCTGTTTAATGGGAAAATGGACAGAAACCAGCCAAACCTCAGGCCTGGCCACCAGCCCCTGCTCAGCTCAGCACAGCCCAGCCTGGGAAAACAGCCGGCTGGGCTCTGTCCAAGGGCCCCAGGGCCTGCAAGGACTGCGCCTGACTACTGACCCCTGCCATCCGGGGAGTGGGAGCTGGCCAGGTCCAGCGGGGCTCTCAGGTGAATGTCCTCGGCTGGGCTGGACAGTGGGCGAGGTGAGCAGGGGATAAAACCAACGAATGAGTGAGGGGCATTCTGCCTGAGCTTCCTGCTTGGAGTGGCGAGGAGACCAAAGATTCAGTCTTCCAGGAGTGGAGAGGTGTTGGGAAGGGCTGAGCAATGGAAGGCCCGAGCAATGGAAGGCCCAGCTTAGCTCAAACACACACCTCGGCCAAAGCTGTGACAAGAGGGCCTTCCCTACCCCTGAGAGTGTGATATTCTTGGATCAATGCTTCTCCACCCTGGCTCACGTGAGAGTCACTTGGGTTCTTTCAAAAAAAACCCACTAACACCCAGACTCCAGCCTACATCAACAAAATCAGAATCTCAGAGGTGAGGCTCAGGCAGCAGGCAGCAGAATGTGTTCAAAGACATAGCAAGTGACGCAAATGTGATCCAGGGTGAGAGGCATGTAGAGCTGCACTGTCTGATATGGTAGTTATTTAAGTTTAAATTAATTAAAATGAAATAAAAGTGAATATTCAGTTCCTCACTAGCCACATTTCCCAAGCTCAATAGTCACATGTGGTTGCCATGTCAACACAGAAATGGAGTACTTATATGATCACAGAAATCCACAGGACAGTACAGACCAAAAGGTTGGGTCCCTCCCAGGGGAGCAAGGCTGCGGGGCAGGACAGACACCAAACGCGGCCAGGAACAAAGTGCCCGGATATCTAGGCCATCCCTCATTGTACCCTAAATTCCAACTATCACCCTATCCCTCTTCATTTCCCTTAAGTTAGCTCTTCCCTTTCTATCAAAAAGCTCCTCAGAAAAGATTGCTTAGAAACTTATTCACGCATTATTTTTCAAGGTCCAATGTAAAAGTCACCTCCTCCAAGAAACTTCCTCAGCCCGACCCAGGCCCCTGAGGTCTACCCAGAATGTGGCCCTTCCTTCTCTATGCTCCCATAGACGAAGAACCTGTTTGCTTTTCTATCTGTCCCACCAGGTTGTAACGTGGCAGGAACTGCACTGAAGCCTTTCTTGCATCCCAGTGTCTCACAGTATCTGGCACACAGTAGGCGCTCAGTAAATGTGTGTCAGCAGTGATTACTCAATGCATGAACAAAAGCATAGCAATGCAGATTCCTACCAGATTTAGTGGATGGCCTTTTGTAGGGGTCTTATTGGTGTTAGCCAATGGAATGTCTAATCAGTAGAATTCACTAGCCAAGCAGAGGCTGGATTTTCAGCAGAAGGGTCTCCTAGGCTTCTGATGGAGCTGGGGCTAGGTTAGAACCCTAACTGACCACTATGCTGTAGATGGGATGTTTAGTTCAAGGCCTTTAACCAAAAATTGGCCAAACAACAGCTTGTCCTTTACCTGCCTCCCCAGAAGCCCAGGAGGTATTCAGAAAAAAATAGACCCTGTGCTTCAGGGGTTACTTGAGAAGTCCTGTGCATTGTCACTTTGGATTCACGGAGAGAGGACTGAGGGTGGTGGCTTGGATCTCTTACTCCCTAATCATGTGAACTTGGGCCAGTATTTAATCTCTTTGAACTTCAGGTTTCTCCTCTGTTGTAGAACTGGTTTAAGAATATGCCTATAAGCCGAGTATACCTGGTCTGGTGTTCAAATGACAGCACAAGTCCAAAAGCACTTTGTGGCCTCCAAAGGGCTGCCCCCAAATAAAATGTGTTCTGTGTGGTCCCACAGCGTCCGGGCCAAATGCAGCTCCCCTCTGGGGAAGGCACAAGGCCCTGCGATGCTGCCAGAGCCTGGCTGTTCCCCAGTGGCAGACAGGGTGCTTCCTGCCTGGTAGCTCAAGGATTTCTGACTGGAGGAGGGGACAGGTAAGAGACTGGAGTAGGTAAGGGGTACAGCAAGCACCCACTAGAGGGCAGGGTCAGGAACTCTGGCTTTGAATATGCAAGCAGAAGGGCCCAGCCAAACCCCAAACCATTATCCGGCCAGAGACAGGAAAGTGATTCAGAGGCAACGAGGATGAACCCTGAGGTTAACCTCGTGCAGACAGTGGGTCATGGAAGGGAAGGCTGGTGGGGGCCTGGGGTCTAGGCAGGGTCTGGGTGGGTGTCTGGTGATCCCTTGAACAAGGTGCTAAAGTCATTAGGGCTGTGCCCAGGCAGTCTGAGGCCCAGGTCAGCTGCTGGGCAGCCCTGGGAGAGAGCCATGTTTCTAGTAAGTACTCCTCTCCTGCCCTGATGAAGCGGGGTGCCCCCACCCTCCTTCTCTGCCAGAGCAGTACTTTTGCCCCCTGGTTTCCCTCTCCAGTTTCTGGGAAGACTGGATGAGCAGGCTCTGTTGCTCTGGATGCTGAGACTGCTGAGGGAGCAAGGTGGCCCATGCCAGCCTGGAAAGCCCCATGGGGAAGTGACTGAAACCACACAGAGCTCTACTCCCCAGGCCCTGAGGGGGCTAGGACTACTGAGGCCGTTCTCTGCTAAGGGACCACTGGAAAACCCACAGGTTGACCCATGACCCTGTCTGGAGGCCACAATGATTTGGCTCCAGAACAGAGTGGCTGAAAAGCCGAGGGGATAACGGAGTAGGGAGTTAGAGGAGGCTGAGTCAGGGAAGCCGTTGGGTAAATTCCTGGAGGAGGGCTGGGTGAGAACCCCAAGCTGGACTTCAGCTGCTCCAACCCGCAGGCTGCATCCCTGCTGGGAAGTCCTGGACACCTGCCCCCAGTCACCCTGCTGTGTGCTCTTTGTATGCACGCATCTCGTGAGGTCTGTGAAGATGGCGCCTCATCTTCATTCACGCATTCATTTCCTCGTTATTGTTATTGTCAGGCGCTGCACACAAAATGGTGAGCATGGGAGGGTCCCTCTGCCAAGACAGCAGGGCCAGACTACAGGGCTGACCCCGAGAGAGAAAGAAGTGAATGCCATTTTCTGATTTCCTCCTTCCTGGTCTAGGTTAACCCAGATGGATGCCCTGAACAAAGCAGGCGTTAGATAATCATCTCTAAGAAAAGAAGAATGGAGTTTATTCTCAGAGTCTATGGACCATTTGACCTAGACTTTTCATTTCCTCATTCACAACTAATTGTTTAAACCATGGCCTCACATACACACCATCGGATTGAGGTACAGATGCCACACACAGAGAGGCCGTGAGAGCCACATCACAACCCAAATTCCACGCACAGAGCTCCGCCCCCAAGGAGACCACAAATCACTGGGGCGACCCTCCAACCAGCCCATCTCTTCCATATTGTTCCTGTTTTCCTTTAAGTGGATGAACTTTTATATTTCTGTTTGTAAAGTCAGCACGAGCTGATTATAGATAAATGGGAAAAGACTAAAGAGCATAAATAAGAGAATAAAAATCACTCCTAGCTGCATCATTCAGTAGTCACCACTGCCAACATCTGTTGTGTTTCCTTCCAGTATTTTAATATTTATTTTTATATAGTCGATATCAAAATGCAGTAGTGTCCCCTTATTTATGATTTTGTTTTCCCTGATTTCAGCTATCCAAAATCAGCCACGATCTGAAAATATTACATACAAAAAGATATGTTGAGAAAAAAAATTGAGAATGGAAAGCCCATATGGATGACCCTGTCATCCCACCTTTGGGTATTTATCCAACAGACACCAAAAACTAAATCACAGAGATTTATGCACCCCATGTTTATTGCAACATTATTCATAATAGCTAAGAACTGGAAACTACCTAAATGCCCATCATCAGACAGATGGATCAAGAAGATATGGTGTATGTATATATAAATATATATATATATATACACACATATATATCTATAATGATAGACTACTACACAGACCTCAAAAAGGTGATAGTCTGCCCTTTGTGACTACATGATGGCACTACAGGGTATTGTGCTTAGTGAAATTAATCAGAAGGAAAAACATACCAATGATCTCACTCATATGTGAATTAGAAAAGAACAGAATTAACAAAATCCACCCTTCGACATTAACAATAGAACTGAGGTGCCAGTAGGAAATGGGGTGGGGTTGGGGGCAAGTGGTGCTGGGTCCAATGGACAGTGGTGAAGAACTTTCCGTGATTTGGTGGTGGACAGGGTGGGTTGGCATATATCTGAGGAAGCTACACATATGGGTTTACATCATTTTGTGACTCAAAGCTACCTCAATAAATACTTTTTAAAAGATATTTTAAGAGAGACCACATTCATATAACTTTTATTATATGTATTGCTATAACTGCCCTATTTTATTATTAGGTATAGTTTTTTAGTCTCTTACTATGCCTAATTTACATGTATGTATGTATGTATGTGTGTATTTATTTATTTTGGTTTTTCACCCCAGCCCCAGGTCATGAATTCAGGTCCTTGGGCTTTATGTGGTCCGCATCCCAGCATCCCAGCTTCATGAGCCACAAGGATGCAAACATAATATATAGAGAGTTTGATACTATCCATAGTTTTGGGAAGCCACTGGGGGTCTTGAAACATATCCCCCACAGATAAGAGGGTTTTATATCAATGATTACTTAATATAATCATGATTTTTTTTCTATATCATTACATTTCTTGCAGAGAGTCTCTGATTTTTTTTTATTATTTTTTTTATTATTTCAGCGTTTTCCTGAACTGATTAACCAACTGCAACTATTTACTAGGATTCTGCTTCTACAAGACAGGCATGGTGGAGCATTCAAAGGCATATGATTATAGCAATACTTCTCCATGATGGAATGAAAGACAAACAGAAAAAGTTTTCTGACATGACAGGGAGGAATGGAGAAGACAGGAGGATGAATGGAGAAGACAGGATGATGACTGTCGGGACATGTTTTCTGAGTTGAAAATTGGTCCACAGATCTGACCATGGTGACCTTGGACAAATCATTTAATCTCTGTATGCCTCAGTTCCCTCACTTGAAAATTGGGAGTGATAATATAGTATCTGCCCCTAAATTATCCTGGAAAATGGCACTATGCAAGCATTTGCTCTTTTTATTACTTTGGGGATTTGAAAATATTTCAGAAGCTATTGCTTGGTTGTCAAAATATTTGCATTTCTAGCGCATTCTAACATAGGGATTGCGGGACAAAATTTCTGAAATCCGAACTGCCCTGAGAGATACAGAGTAAAGCCTACCCTTGGAGGAAACGGGTGGAAAAGGGAAGGAAGGTGTAAGGGAGGGAGGGAGGGAGAGAGAGACATCCTAGCTAATGATCAGGGGCGGTATTTGAAATGAATTCTAATGAAGATTAGAATCCTTTTTTAAAATCACCATCCTTTAATAGCTCCAGTGCTGAGGCAGAGAAACCACATGTACCACAAAACCTCATCAGACTTCAGCTGCATCCATAGTGCCTGCCCACACAGGTGGTCACAGAAGGCACTCAGTTCACCTCTCTGGAGCTGAAAGGAACAACACTGAGAAGACGAATATAACTTCTAGACCAACTGCTTTCCTCTTTATTTTTAACCAAACCCTGAGTGGGGACTTTTGTTCCAGTACAAACATTCCCCATCGATTTTTCAGCACAATGTAATGTGATTCGGGAATATCAGCACAGATCCAAATAGAACATACTTTAAACAGCATTTGACATTTTGGCTCATCACGCTAGATCATCTCTTCCAAAAACTATTCTCTTCATCCTTCACATGGTTTAACAATGAGTAACTTTCTCATTAAAAAAAATTTTTTTTTTACTAAAGAAGTATTTTGTAAAGGGAGAAAAAAGGAGACTAATGAAGACCATCTCCTAACTCTGTGCCTGTTGCTGAGATAACACTGGCAGTGAAATGAAAATCACATACCTGTGTTCAGTTCTGAACACCCTGATAAGAAGCCAGGAGCCTCTTTCAGGTGAAGGTGGTGGAAATGAGGAAGTAAAGGTAAACCTGCAAATTAAGAAAGTTTTATGGAAAGAGATTCAGCCCTCTGTGACTTAAAGGTTACAGAACAAGTTTTTTTATGTATTGTATCACTTAGTCCTCCCAACCTCTGGTGAGGTAACTCTTTTTATGATTTACAGGAGGAACTTACTCAATAGAGGTTAAGTAATTAGTCCAACATAATGACAATCCCGGGCTTTTATGCCAGGTTCGTCCCTACTGACTGTAAAATCCTTGAGGACAAGAAAGCTGCTGTATTTATCTTCAGACCCCCCATCAAACTAGTTCAGGGCACTCTCAATAAATGTTTGCTTTAGTGAATGAATATGTGTGAACTTGGACAATCCCTTCACTTAGCCTCGGAGTGCTAAGTAAGATGGCTTTAACAATCCTTCCCAACTTGGAAGAGTTCACTGGCAACACATCCTTGAATTCCTTTCTGACAGTGTCTGCCTCATGTGCAGCATTCAGGGCATCTGTTCCGTTTCTGTTCCCCTTACTCCACTGACCACTACTCTGTTCGTTTCCTGTGGCAGCTGCACCAAATTATCCACAAACCCAGTGAAGTGATGAAAAACAACACACGTTTATTCTCTGAACGTTCTGGAGGTCATGAGTCAGAAATCATTTTCACTGGGCTAATGTCAAGGTATCAGCAAGGCTGGTTCCTTCGGGAGGCTCTGACGGGAGAATCCCTTTCCTTGTCTTTTTCAGCTTCCAGGCTGCCTGCATTCCTTCGCTTGTGGCTCCCTTCTCCAGCTTCAAAGCGCCTCCCTCCATTCTCTGCCCCACCATCGCATCACTGTCTCCTCTTCTGTGCTCAAATCTCTTTTTGCGTCTTAATTTTATATTCTTCTGTCTTGCTAGTAAGCTGTGAGCAACTTGAGAGCAAGGCCTGTACCTGATTTGCCTCTATATTTTCAGTTCCTAATATATCTAATTTTAATGGGTTGAATATCTAATTTAATATCTAATATCTAGTTTTCAGTTCCTCGCAGCAGCAGGTATTCAATAAATGATTACATGAATAAATAATTGCTTCTGCTTTAAGAACCCCGTTACAACAGTCAAAAAAAAATGTAAACCTAACTTCAAAAAGGCCTTACAAGATGAGCCAATCTTTAGCAACATTCTCTTGGGGACACAGAGGAAGAGGTCACACAGCACATTACACAGAAAAACTTTCCAAAAATGCCCTGGAGACAGTTGTCTCTCTGTCCAGGGCCCTTGCCTCAGTCTGTTTGTCTGTCTATCCACTGCTCCAGGCAGCCAGATGTGTGATTGTTCCCAGGGAAAGTGCTTGAGCATCAGGATTTAATTTTGACAGTACCGGCTCTCAGCCAATGAATGGGCAGGCTATCACTGGGGGGGCGGGATTATTATTCACTTCCTAAATTTGGGGGTTATTCCTGGATCTGTCTGCCACACAGCAGAGTCTGAAGTACATCGGTGTTCTAGTCCTCAGTGGTCCAATTTGGAGCATATTTGGGACCAGTCTTCCCTCAGAAAAATCAATTCAAGGGGACCTGCCTCCAGCCAGAGCCTGAGGCTGACACTGAGGAGGCCTCTGGTGAGGGGAGACCTGCCTGCTAGACGACCTGACCTGAAGGCTCAGGGACACCTCACCTCCCCAAACCAGTGTGCCATCTGCAGTATGAATGCCTGGAAGGCCTTTCTTCTTCCTCCTCTCACATTAATGTCATCAACAACAAAATTGAATCCGGGTAGAAATCTAACTTGGTTTAGTCATTCTTGGCTATAAATTCCTGATATTCGGATTTGATCCAGCCCTTTCTGATTCTCCAAGTTGGGTTGGCCAGTACTTTGTTGTACAGACAAGATAGTCCATGGGCATGATAATGAAAAGAGTTCCTCTGTAGGAGTTTACCCTGCTTTGTTAAACCTGATCCTTGAAGCAAACCTAAGAGGGAAGGACTATTATCCCTCATAATTCTGAGGTGGAAACTGAGTCACAGCGAGCTCAAGTGACTTATCCGTGGTCACTCAGCTAATAAAGGGTAGAGTCAGAATTCAAACTTAGGCCATCTGGAAACATCTATCTAGGAAAACATCACTTCTTCCTTATTACTTGGATTGTGAGCTGGACCAGTAAACTGCAGCTGCCTTCTGCCTTGCTGTGTGTTCCATCTTGGGCTTTTGGGCATCCTGCTTCATGCATAAATGGCTCTGGTCGACACTGAATTCCCTAACGCTGAACTTACTTGGCATTTTCCCACCCTACGGCGTGCTGTTCCAGTAGCCGCTGAGAACAGTGTTCCAGTCCAGGACTCCCTGTGAAGTTCTCAGTTTCCAGGAGCACCGTGGCTTACTGCCTCCTCCTTACTGATGCCCGGTCTCTGATGAGACTGGGCTCAGCCTCCAAAATGTTCCGTCCTGCCTGCCCAGCTGTCCTCCTCCATTCTACTTACCACAGGACAAGTGTGTCCATGAGGCCAACTTAATAGCACCCAAGAGGCTAAATTAAGTCCTCACTTCCAGCCTCCAGCCTCCCCAGGGAGCTCCTCAGACTCTTCCATCTGAAGAGTTGGCAGAACGCTGTGTAAGCTGAGTCCTCATCAGAGACCATCGGTCCTGGACGGCGCATTATCCCAGAGAATAGAATTCCTGTCCCAAAGGTGGCCTCATCTTGACTACAGAAAGATCACGCTTCAGTTCATTAACATCTCAGAGGGGAGCTCTGTGGTGTTGACATTCACATTTCATCTTAAAAACATCCTCACTTTGTCTTTTGTCATGGTCCAACATGTTATTGTAAGATAGTTTGCTTAGAAATTCCTCTGCTGTTTGGCACTTGGGCCCTTTCCAATTGCTTGCCCTGCTGCACAGTATAAAACACTAATTTTTTGTTTGCTTACTTTTTGATATGCTTGCTTCCTTCTAGATAAGTGTCCTAAAGTGAAGTAGTTCAGAAGATAGAACATTTTGATAGTTTTGATACATATCACTTGATAAAGGGACTACACAAACTCATATTGAATGTGAATAACTCTTCCCCATAGTTTTGTTAACATGGGCTGATTTTCATTTGCTCTTACTCATTTTAAAGTTCTACAAAAATACCTTAGAATTCTTTCAATGTGTTTCTAGTTATTTCATCGCAATTGGCAATTCACAGAGTAGAATCAAGATATGAAATGTACTGGTTATTTCCTTTTGGAATAAGCTTCTAATAATTTTATTTTTCACATATCTTTTATTTCTATAACTTTTAAATATTTATACACTATCCATTTTAGAAATATCTATGCATCCATATTTCTCTATCTTGTCCTTCATATTTTTCATTTCTTCAGTAGTCAGGCATTTATAATCCCTTCAGACAGGAGTTAATTATGTTAATTTTTTCCCATTTTAAGATAGGGCATGTTTTATTCTGATCCATCTGAAATGTATTATTCAATATGTGATGAATTTCTCTAAAGGAATTTCTTTGTCTCATCTCGTTGCCTGAATGTAAGCAATGAACTCTTTCTGCATTGATGCATTGTTTCTCCCTTGTTGTAAAGTATCAAGTAGGACATTTGTGCTAATGGAATTGCTGTTGCTTCATTCATTCAGTAAACACTGATGGAGCACCTCCCATGTGCCACATACTGTTCCAGGGGCCTCAGGATACAGCTGTGAACAAAATAATCACCCCTGCCCTCATGGAGCTAACATTCCCTTGGAGGAGATGGGGGAAGGAGACAACTTCTGAAAAATAGATGATAGAAGTATAAATCACAAGTATCTTGGGAAAGAATGATAGGGAATCTGGTGTGAAGGGGGAAGGTTGAAATTTCCAGTGGGGAACTTAAAGATGACCCTATTGAGAAGATGACATTTGAGCAAAGATCTAGAGGAAGGGAAGGAACACACATGCAAATACAGGAGGCGGGTAGAATGGAGAATTTTCCAGGAAGGAAAAGAGCAATTGTAAAGGAAACTCACCTTCCTTGAGGAGGAAGGTGCTGATGTGCCTGACTAGTGCTGAGACGGAAGGACAATAGCAGGAGGCTTCCAATGGTGGCTTCTGACCGCAGGATAGGCAAGAGGCCCTGGTGACTTCTGTCAAGGTGGTGGAGGTGAGGTGGTGAGAAGTGGTTGATTCTGCCTTCTTATATGTGGGAGTGAAGAAAAAAAATCGAACATGATTCCACATACTGTGGCCAGACCATTGGAAACCGGGTTTTGCTGTTTACAGAGATGGAGCAGACTATAGAGGAGAGAGAGTTTGGAATTTGGAATGGGTCCTACTTTAAGCTTAAGAGTCTATATACCAACTGAAGAGGGCTGCTGATTTTTTTTTTTTTTTTTTTCCTGTTTGGTGATTTACGGTTTTGATAAATGCCCTTTCTGTAATGCATTTTACATCACAAGAGAGTCCCATTTTTTTCCCATTATTCTTTAAGTTTAATACCAATTAGTCAGCTTCTATAGTTAGTTAGTAAGGCCTTAAATGAGTATTGCATTAACCCTACTAACTTCGAAACCACCATCACGTTGACCGGGTTTTGTTTTTGCAGTCATGATCCGGTATGTCTCTCCATTTGTTCACATCCTCTGTGACTTTTCCTGTTATGGTTTAATAATCTTCTTGGAATAAATCTTGTGGCTTCAAGAAAATCCCCAAGTAAATTTATTTGGGGTTTGTGGTTATACATGGAATTTTTCTCTTTTTTATGTTATGTTTTTATTAATATGCAGCTATATTTTACTGACAGATAGAAATGAAATTGTTCTACATGGGTTTCTTTTGGCTACATCTTTGCTGAACTCATTTTTTATTCTAGTAATTTGGGGGTTGCTTTTTATGGAACTTTCATCAGATATATAATCATGTCAACTACAAAAAGTAGTATTTTTTAATCTCTATATTTTTATAGTGTCCCCAAATTGCTATTCTCAGCATTGCCAATCTCACATTGAAAAGAATAGCTGATGAAACTTTATTCCTGCTTTCGAGGTAAGGGATTCAGACGTCACCAATACATATAACACTAGCTCTGCAGACTACATGATTCTACTCATCCAAGAATAAAAACGTTCACATTTATTTGAAAATTTTAATAAGAAATACTCAACTTTGTTGACTGTCTTTTCAACAACTATTAAAATTATAGTTAATGCTTAAAAACTGCTTTTATATTCATGATTCAATTTTGTCTTTTAAAATGAAAATTAACTAGTTAATGAAGTATCAAGGAATCCAGATGCAATGACATTTTTATTTTTCTCTCTTACTTTTTACCAATTTTTTGCATGTCCTTTGTACTGTATTATTCAGGACCTAAAATCTGAGAATTGTTACGCATTTATAGTTCAACGTATGGTGTCACCTTAATATTTATTCATTTATTACTATCTGGGACAGTAGCATCTGTTTTCTTTGACAACATGCTTTCTACACACACGAGAGAAACTGGAATACTCTCATCATCTTAATCTTTTTAAAAAGTCTTTTGGCTTTAGTTATTTTTCTTACAGGTACTCAATAGTTACCTTTCTTTTATAAACTAGTTTTTAAACTTATTTTCTCGTCATAGGGAAGTTTATCTCCTCAATATGGAATTTAGCATGTACAGGTGCACCCTTGTGGCTCAGGTGGATCAGGTGCAGACCAGGTAAAGCCCAAGGACCAGGGTTTGCGACCCAGGGCTGAGGGAAAATAAACAAACAAAAGTATATTCTTGCATGGTGTTTCATTGTCTCTTACTGCATCATTTTTTTTTTTTTTTTAAGTTTCCTGTTTTCTTTAGCTCATCTCTGAAGAGAAACAGAAGTATTCAAGTTGGTGGTAATAGTCTGACAGTGTGGAATCTTATTTGAGATTCTGGTTTTTTAGGTAGGATTTGGCAGATACTTGAACGCATACATATATATGTGCCTATGGAGTCTCATTTCCATATGGTAACAAAGATGGAAAGTAGTTATTATTATCCTCATTTTGCAGACTTGGAAGCTCAGAGGTTAAAGGATTTGTCAGCACTTTACATCTAGTACATGGTAGAACCACGCTTTGTTCTTGATTAATTCTCTATTACAAGTTGATCTTATTTTGGTTCACTAACCTTGCCTTTCAGCAATGCCGTAGAGAATTACTTTGTTCTAGAGCTTGTTTTGTTGCTGATTCAATTTTCATTGGGGTAACTTTGATTTACAAAATACATAAACCCACAGTGCAGGTTCTTCATTCCTCACTTGTATGTCTGTCCTAGGGTTTTGGCTTCATAAATTTCTTTGTCCCTGGCTGTGGTCTTGGCCTTTGTAGGGCTCAACTGACAAATAGTCTCCAATCTCTCCTTAGTCTTCAAGAAAGAAGATGGAATCAGTCAATCTCACTTACTTATGACGAAGGAAGGGGTTCAGACTAAAGTGGGCCTCTCTCCAAAGTCATGACGTAACCCCCCATGACAGTCTTTCTGTGGATGTGGCCTGGGACCACCTGCCTCTGACACAGCTGAGAAATCTACTGCTCCCTAACAAAGCAGATTCCTGGGTCCCATCCCAGAATGACTGAGTCAGACACACTGGGGATAGGTCTTGGACATCTTAACTTTAATGGGCACCGTAGGTGATTCTCATGCACACTCAAAGTTGAGAACCTCTGACCAAATTTGATATGGTTTGCCTCCTCTGCCCAACACATGAAAGATGTCTCCCAATGGGTCATGCCCTTCTGTAACCCCCTCCCCTAACTTGTGGGCAGGACCTGTGACTTGCATCTGATCAATAGAAAATGGCAGAAAATAGAGACTCCTGTAATTATGTTATATTATATAAAACTGTCTCAGAGGAGTGTACAGTCTCCTTCACATCTCGTGAGAGCCTCTGAGCAGACCACGTGCCAGGAAATGTGGGTGACTTCTATATGCTAACAGCAGATCCTAGATGACAGCCAGCAAGGAAACAGGAACCCCAGTCCTACAATGACAGGAACTGAATTATCCCCACAGCTAGAGGAGCTGAAAGAGGACTCCAAGCTCCATAAAGGATGCAGCCCTGGCTGAAACCTGGATTGTAGCCGTGGGAGACTCTGAGCAGAAGACCCAGCAAAACCACACCTGGACTTCTGACCCACAGAAACTGTGAGACAATAGATGCACGTTGTGTTAATCTGCTTAGTTTGTGGTAATTTATTACACAGCAATAGAAAACTAATGTGCCTCTTTTCTCACAACTTCAACACCCTATTTTCTTATTATTGCATTATTTACAGATGTGAGGGAGAGGAGAGGCTGTAAGTCATTATTGTTTTTCTTCATCTTGATGCATTTTTTAAAAGAGATAACGCACACATTATCAAATGTAAAAGACCAACACCACCAAGTATTGGGAGGCTGTAGAGCAACTGAGGTTCTCATGCACTGCTGGCAGGAATGGAAAAATGGTTCCAATTACTTCAGAAAATCGAATTTCTACTGGCATTTCTTAAGAAGTTAACATACACCAAACTAGTCATTCTGCTTTTAGGTATTTACTCAAAAGAAATGAAAACATATTTCCACTAAAAGCCTTACCCACAGAGGTTCACACGAACATTATTCACGGAGCCTGAATTTGTAATCAACCTAAATGTTTATCAACAGTTGGCTGGATAAACCAGATATGTATAACCATACAATGGAATACTCTACCGGAACATGTTATTGATACACATAACAATGTGAGTGAATCTCTAAATCATTCTACAGTGTGCAGAAGCTAGGTACAAAAGAGTACATATTGTATAATTCCATTTACATAAAACGCACATGAAGCTCTGGTGACAAAGAGCAGTTCAGTGGTTGGGGGGCAGGGAGGACAGAGAGAGCCAGCATAAAGTACAGATCTGATTGAATTTTTTCCAAATGGTCACACATTTGTCTCTGATATAAAAGGAAGCTTTTACTGTTTTTTTAATTTCCTTGTATTTTTTGAAGGACAGGTGCAGGCAGCAATGAAGGCAAGCAGAGGCAGGCAGGAAGAGAGAGGAGGAAGAAGCACTTTGTTTCATTTTGTTTTTCATCTTGGTTGCTCTCGCTGGTCCCAGGATGCAAACCTGGGACCCTGGGATGTATGTGGACTGTACCCAACGCCCACTCCACCAGGGCATGCCGTAAATTTCCTTTGTTTTGAAGACTTCTTACTGATATGGGTTTCATATGGGTCTGAGGCTCAGTAGGTCCAAGAAATAACGTGTGAGAGGAGCATTCGTGCAGTTGGGGAGCTGGACTTTGGCAGTATTGCCTACTCCAGAGAGGGCGCCAGAGGGCAAATACCAGGCAGCTAAAGCTAATTAATACTGCATGTCGAAATGCTGTGCTCGAAGTTACACCTTCATTTCACCAAGGTCCTGCTAGCTGTGGATGTATTGCCCCATCTTGGTTTGTTATGGTTTGAATGATAGCTTGGAGAACATCGTAAAAACAGTACGTGTCATTTTAGAGGGGCTATTTTTATTTGGCATGGTCTGTGGGATATCCTCAAAGGTGTTCAAAGTGCCAAAACAACAGCAAGACAGAGATGAACAGGATCAAGAAAAAAAAAAATCTTTAAAAGAAACAGGACCTTTTCCTTTGTCATCCATGACTCTCGCTACCAGCGTAGGCTTGTGTATCCTTTGGCATAATCCAGTACAGTTTTAATGACATTGAATTATTTATAATCCATTCATTCTGGCTAAGCTAGAAGATTTTAGGGGCATAAACTGGATAGACACTGGCCAATCTTTAGTCCTAAGGTTTAGCTGAAAACCTGAAACACAGCAGTTGCTCAAAACGAGTTTCTGGGCGCCCTGGTGGAGCAGGGGCTGGACACAGTCCACATACATCCCGAGGTCCCAGGTTAGTGTCCTGAGACCAGCAGGAACAACCAAGATGAACAACTCAATAAAATAATAAAGCACTTCTTCCTTCTCTCTCTTCCTGCCTGCCTGTCTCTGCTCACCTTCGTCCTTGCCTGCAACTTTCCTTTAAAAAAAAAAAAAAAAGTTTCCAGAATAAATGAAATCAGGAACAAGATAATGAAGCAACTCCAACTCTCTCCTTTGACAGCATTTCTGAGCCATCGTTGCTCCCTCCAACTCCACTTAAGATGCTGGTGCCACACTGTGCCCTTTACTTTAATCACTAACTATCCAGCTTATCTGTGTGTGTGTCTTCCCATGAGAGTGTGAACTCCCTAAAGACATGAACTATCTGAATCCATTTTCTATCCCGAGCACCTGGTAGACACTCAATAAACGTTTGTCGAAGAAATGAAGGGAGAAAGGAATTGCTGTCATGGAGGCAGAGTAATAGACGAGGTCAGCAATTTGCTAATGGTTGGCCAGAGACCTGTCATCATGTCCACAATGGAGGTTTGTCGCTCCAGAAGAGGAAGTGTGGTTGAGTAGAACAAGCATGTGCTTCCGAGATAAAAGGCCTGAGGTCTAATTCCTAGTCTACTACTCACTTTAGATTAAGTCCCTCTCTTCTCTGCGCTTCCGTTTCCTGCACTGGAAAAAATTAGAATTGGAGATAAAGTTTAGAACATCCCACCATCAAACACAGTGTATGCCAGGCCTTCTATGATTACTGTGCTGTTATGATGATGATGATGATATTTACTATAATCGTTACTAAGAGGACTAGGGAAACACGGAAAGCTGTTACATTTAGAGTTTAGTTAGCCTGGAAGGTATAGCCTCGATAGGAGCTAGGCTTGGAATGCAGAGGGGCAGGGACTCTCCTTAAATGCCATGGTGATAACAACCATTAAATATGGAGTTCCCCTCTGTCAGGAGCTCCACACATGTCATTTCATTAAGTCCTTACAACAAGTCCTAGCATTGGTGGTATCATCCCACTGAGGAAAGTGAGGAAACTGAACCTCAGAGCCATTTCAAGGTCACAGACAGAGCTGGTACATGGTTGAGCTGGGTTCAATCCAAATCTAATTTTAATGCTTGTGCACCAGGTGTAACTCGTTTCCTATTCTGAATAACCCAGGAGCTGAGAATTATTCTGGAAATAAAACCTAAATTTTATTAGAGACCTGTCAAGAACATAGATATTGAATTAAGTTGGGCTAAGATCTGGAATTAAGTTACTAGGCTAATAGGCCTGGTTTTCAACGACCCTTGCTTCTAGCTCCGACTGCCCTTAAAGACATCTTAGCATTTTTAAACAACTGAACTCGGGCTGGAGAATATAAACTGCGTTGGAGGTGGGGAGCTGGTCTTTTAAAATCTCCACCTGTACTCATTCCTTCCGCAGCAGAAAGTTACCAGTGGTTTTAGGAAAGCTGCCTTTTTTAGGGGGCTGATCTGAGCCTGGCTTATTACATGAACAGAGAATTTCATTGGTGTGCATTTCCCCAGTCCACACCAGATGTTTGCCTTAGCATACCATACATTCTCAACGCAGGCAGGATATGCAGACGCATCCCAGGCATGGCTGTCGCAAAGCTTCACCTGGATGCAGCTCTTTGGCCCCTCCTCTAGTACACAGACTCCTCCTGGTCAAAGACTTCTTTTCAGCATCACAAAGCATAGAACCTGAGTCTGAATTCCCACGCACTGTTGGCCATTGTCGCATAAGCCTTCTGTCTACCAGCCAGATGGTCTTCAGTGTGCTCTGACCCCTGCAGTCCTCGGCAAGTTGCAGATGCTTTGTAGGTACTCAATAAATAGGCCCTGAACTGAGAGGTTAACTGAACAAGAGCTGCATAACAATAGTACTTCTTCACATCAGTATTGTGTGACTGTATTCAGCGGGGGTTGAGGGGGCTGTGGAGCAGAAGCAGACTTCTTAAAACCTCTCAGTTTGTCTCTGCCACAAAAAGCTCTGCTGAAAATAGACGTAACTCCACCACAGGGGGGCACACAGCACAGATAAGAATCGGTTTCTCGGGGAGAGTTTTCCAAAGGACACCATCTATTTACTCAGCAAATATTTACTGAGCAAAATGGGAGGAGGGAGAGCAGTCCAGGAGACAGAAACATTTGAACAAGCTAAAGAGGGAAAATCAGGAGTGTGCACGGGTTACAGTGAGTGGTGAAATTCAGGAGATCATCTCTCAGAGAGGTAGGAGGGAACTGATCAAGAACATTGAATGCTTGGCAAAGGAGTTTGGGTTCATTTCGACAGGCAAGAGGAATCAAAGTGAGATTTTTGAACAAGAGATAGACATAATAAAAACTGCTGATTAGAAAAATTAAGTTGATAGTAGTACCTAAAAGGGACTGGGATGAAGAATAATCATCTGAAGTCAGCAATGACTGAGTACTTACTAAGTACCCAGCATCCTGCCAAACACTTTATTTATACTGTCATTCAATCAAAGTAATAGATAAAGCAGCTAAGATGCAATGCCTGGCATAGGGTGTTTTCCAATCCTCATGATCACTCTTTGAGTATTTTTGTTATCTCAGTTGTACAGATAATGCCTGAGGTTCAAAGAGGTTAAGCATACTATACCCAAGATCAAGCTGCTATGAGAGGCAGGGCCAGAATTCAGTCAGTTTGGTCTGATTCCAAAGCTGACTCTTAGGAAGGGAGATGTTAGGAAGCAACTGCAGAAGTTCTGACAAGCAGTGACAAGCTGGAGGAGGGGCAGCAGGGAAAGAAAAGAGAAAACGGATGTGCAACTGAACTATGAATACATGATAGACATGACCTGGCAACTGAAAGACTCTTGGAGGGAGAGTGGTCAAAAATAATCCCAAGGTTTAGGACATGGGTAGCCAATAGAAAAATGGCTTTACATGAAAATTAAGAACATAAAAAACAAGGTGCCCTGGTGGAGCAGCGGTTAGGTCACTTGCCTCTGAAGGACACAGGCTACATACCCCTGGGTTCAAGTCCCAGGCCAGAGGGAACAACCAGTGTGAACAACTAAATAAAAATAAATAAAAGAAGTGCTTATTCCTCCTCAATTCCTTCCTGACTATCTACTACTGCCTTCATTCCTGCCTGCACCTTTCCTTAAAAACAACAACAAACAAGCAAAAAAAAATGAGACACACTAAAAGGATTCAAAATATATTTAATAAGCTGATGATATGCTGATGGCAAAACCAAGTAGAAGTACCTTTGCAAGCATTTGGAAAAATCATCGTATACCTTATTGCTCATTTCTAATTTTTTATTCTTTTTCATTTGAAACTTTAAAAAATATTATAGTAAAGTGCACATAATATAACATTGGCCTTCTAACCATTTTAAAGTATTTTTTTTAAAAATTGACATAAAGCTGGCCTCTGATTTCTGATAAGGACTTGAAAATTGTCATTCCACCCAAATAGCAAAGCAGCTACAGAGAGTCACCACTCACAAAGCAGAAACCTCCAAGGGAACCAGTATTGGGATAGAAAAACCTAACCTGTAATGGACACATTCCTGAAGGTTCAATGTGGACAACTCTTGAGAGTTAAAAATTTCAGGCTGCTCAGTCTAAGGAGGAACTCCATGGCTTTGTGAGTTTTAGCTCCAGGAATTCTGCCAGGCTTTCAGGGAAAATATCAGAGAATAAACCCTTCCTGCTCTGACAGGGGAAGGGGAAAAGTAAAATCTGTTAGAATGTCCTATGCTGGGTTTTTTTTTTTTTTCCTAAAGGAAAGATACACAGGCAGGAATGAAGGCGAATAGATAGGCAGACAGGAAGAGAAAGGAGGAAGAAGCGCTTTATTTATTTAGCTAGTTATCTGTTCATCGTGATTGCTGTCCCTGGCTTAGGGTTTGCCCAGGTCCTTGGAATGTACATGGACTATGCTGACCAGAGATGGCAGATTTAGACACTAGGCCCTCAGGGTGCACATATTCAATTCTTCTTAACAAGACCTGTACTCAGTAAAAACTATTTTACCAGAACCTAATCTATTGATATTTTATTAACGTTTAGTCAAACAGAGGGAAGGGAAATACCCAGCTCCAGTCCACTGTAGCCATTCTGTCCCAGGGAAAGGGGGAGAAAACTGAGTAGCCTGGTCAAGTTCACAGACTAGAAACACAGACTAC
The DNA here is from genome assembly GCA_004363575.1 of Solenodon paradoxus. Taxonomy (NCBI): domain Eukaryota; kingdom Metazoa; phylum Chordata; class Mammalia; order Eulipotyphla; family Solenodontidae; genus Solenodon; species Solenodon paradoxus. The sequence goes on along the minus strand of RJWH01003159.1, from coordinate 147,630 downwards.
TAAAAGACTGAGAACTAATCAAAACACTGAAGAATGCTTACCTCCTCCTCACACCCCACCACCACATTGCTAAAAGCTCATTCATCCTACTTCCTTTTACCCAGTGCATCACATCTGGCTTTCAATAACAAATCAGAAGACATACTAAAAAGTAAAAAACATAGTTTAAAAAGACAGCAAACATCGGAAACAGATTCATTTGTGACAGGCATGTTTGGATTATCAGACCAGGAATTTAAAACAAACAGGATTAATATGCTGAGGGCTGTAATGGAACAAGTAGACAACATGCAAGAGCAGATGGCCATGTACCCAGAGAGAAGAGAAGCCTAAGAAAGAATAAAAAAGAAGTGCTAGAGATAAAAAAAAAAGGAACAGAAATAAAAACGCTTTAGTTAGGCTCCTTAGTAGACTAAACACAACTGAGAAAAAGATCTCTAACTTGATATTTCAATAGAAACCTCCAAAATGAAAAGCCAAGAGAAAAAAAAACTACAAGAAAATGAAACTTATTAGAATAATTGAGAACTGTGGGACAAAAGCTAAAGGGGTAACATTTGCAAAATGGGAATAACAGAGGAAACATTTGAAGCAATCATGACTGAGAACATGCCCCAAATTAATGTTAGACACCAAACCATAGATGCAGAAATTTCAGAGAAGACTGAGCTTAGCAGGATATATACCAAAAGCAAAATAAAACAAAAACCTACACCGAAGCATAAAAAAGTGCAGAAAGTCAAAGATGAAAAAAATCTTGAAAGAAGCCAGAAGAAAACAACTCCCTGCCTACAGAGGAACAAAGAATGAAATAGACTTCTCAGAAATAATGCAAGCAAGAGGAGAGTGAGAGAAAAAACCACCAACCTAGAATTCCGTATCTTGTGATATAGTCTTCAAAGTGAAGGAGACATAAAGACATCCTCAGATAAACAAAAATGGAAGGGATTTCTGCCAGAAATGTGACTCACAAGAAACATTAGAAGTTTTCAGAGAGAAGGAAAATGCTATAGGGCAAAAAACTTCCATTTACTTCTTAAAAAAAAGAGCATTGGGAAAGAATAAGTGACAGTAAAATTAAAACTTTATTTTTTCTTATTTTAATTGATCTTACAGGTAACAATTTTTTCAGAGGTGGAGATAATTAGAAATATTTTGTTATTATAAGATACTCGCACTGCTCCAGCAGTGGTCCAAGTAGAACTGGATTCGCTATAAATGTATAGTGCAAACTTGAGGGCCACCACTAAAAAATAGACAAAGACGTATAATTGATAATTAATATGATGAGAGAAAATGGAATCATAAAATACTCAAGTAAAATTACCAAAGCCAGAAAAAGAGCAGAAGGCAAAAATAGGAAAAGAAAAGCACGGATTGTGAATAGAAGACAGTAAAAATATGCTAAATATTAAACCAACTACTTATTCACTTTAAATATCAATGATCTACTACAGCAATTAAAAGAGAATGTAAGAATGGATCAAGAAACAAGACCCAACTATTTTTGTCTATAATAAACCTATTCAAAAAATAATCTGGCTATACATATGATTATATGTAATATAATATGATTACAAGTAAAGGATGGGGAAAGATATACCATGCTAACACTAATCAAAAGAGAGCACTAATTTCTTTCATTCAGTGTGATGTCTCTGAGATTCATCAAAATTGTTTCATCTCCTGTCCATTGTATGGGAGAACCATATTTTTAATCCACTTACTTAATCATGGGCATTTGAATTGCTTGAGTTGTTGACACTCATGACTAGAGCAGTTATAAACATTCCTGTACAGGTTTTCTTGTGAGTATAAATTTTTATTTCTCTAGTTTAACTACCTGTGAGTACAAATGCTAGGTCATATGATAATTCAAGTTTCATTTTATACGAGTTTGTCACCATTTTCCATTGTGACTGTGCCATTTACATTCCCACCGACAATGTTCTACTGTATTAGAGCATCCTTATCAGCATTTGATAGTGCTAGCTTTTTTTGTTTGTTCGTTTTTTAAGGAAAGCTGGCAGGTATGAAGGCCAGTAGGCAGGCAGGAAGAGAGAAGAAGAAGAAACATTTATTTATTTATTTTTTACTTAATTGTTCATCTTGGTTCACCCTGCTCTCCACCAAGACCTGGGATGTGAACCCTGGTTCTTGACATATATGTGGTATGTGTTTTTTGGTAGACAGAGGACCTAACTGCTACTCCACTAGAGCACACATTGTTAGTATTTTCATTTTAGCTATGCCAACGTGTGTCATGTTATCTCACTGAGGTTTTAATGAGATGGCTAATCATGTTGAACATACTTTCAAGTGCTTATTTACCTTATTTATACTTCTTCATGTTGAGCCTCTAAAATCTTTTGCTCATTTTTATTGGCTTATTGGCCTCATAGTCAAGTTTCAAGAGTTCTTTATATATTCATGATACAAATCTGTTGTTGGACATAAGGTTTGCAAGCATAACTTCTCTTTTCATTCTTTTTTTATAGCAACATTTTTAGCTTTGGTGAAATCCAATGTATTCATATTTTTCTTTTATGAATCATGCTTTTCCTGTCAAGCCTTAGAATTATTTGCCTAACCTCAGATGATGAAGATTTTCTCCTATTGTAGTTTTACGTATTAGTTAAGTTCATAATCCATTCTGAGTTAGTTTTTGTATAAGGTATGAGATCTATTTTTCTGCATGTGAATGTCCAACTGTTCCAGCATAATTTATTGAATTGCCTTTTGGAACTTTGAAAAATATTAGTTGGTCATATTTACTTGTGTCTGTTTCTAGATCCTCTATTCTGTTTCACTGATCTATGTGACTCTTCTCTTTCCAATGCCACATTGTTTTGATTACTGTAGGTTTGTAATAGGCTTTAAAATCACACAGTGTAATTTCTCCAATTTTGTTCTTCTTTTCCAAAATTATTATAACTATTCTAGTTCCTTTGCCTTTCTGTATATATTTGAGAAACTTTTTTTATATATCAAAATTATATACCAAAAATCTGAAGTTTTGATTGGAATTAAGTTAAATTTACTTATAAACCAGGCGAGACTCAAATCTATACTCTAGCGAGTCTTCTAATCCCAGATCATGATACGTTTCTCCATTTATTTAGATCTTCTATGATTTTTGTCATCCGCATTTTATAATTTTTGGCTTACAGATCCTGTACATGTTTTAGGATATTTATACTTAGAGCTTTGTCCATTATACACTATTATAAACATTATTTTTTTATTTTGATTTAAAATTTTTATTGTTAGTATATAGAAATACAATTTTTTCAGCAACCACTTTATTTTATTTTTCCATTTTTTTATTGTAGTAACTTATTCTACACATTAAAATAAACTCATATGTATAGGTTCCCCATTCCTCAGATATATGTCAACACACCCTGCCCTCCACCAAGTGATCTTCACCACAGTCCAGTGAGCTCTGTCACCACTTGCCTGCCCACTCCCCCTCCCATCTCATTGATAACCTATTGGCAACCTCTATCCAAGGGTTGGTTTACTTTCGTCTGTTTGTTTATTTTGTCTATTCACATTTCACCAATGAGTGAGGTCATCTGGTATCTGTCTTTCTTCATTTGACTTATTTCACTTAGCACAATCCCTCTAGATCATTCATGTTGATTCAAATGACAGGACTTCCTCTCTTCTAAGGGCTGTGTAATATTCCATTGTATATATGCACCACATCTTCTTTAGCCATTCATCTGACATTGGGCACTTAGGTAGTTTCCAGTTCTTAGCCATTGTGAATAGGGCTGCAGTAAAAATGGGGGTACACAAATCTCTTCGAATGAGTGTTTTTGTATTTTGGGGGTAAATACCCAGAAGTGGGATGGCCGGATCATATGAGACTACCATCTTCAACTTTTTGAGGAATTTCCACACTGTTTTCCACAGGGAATGTGATTGATTTTTATTTATTGACTTCGAATCCTGCAATCTTGCTAAGCTCATGTATTAGTTCTAGGTGATTGTGTGTGTGTGCACATGTGAATTCTTTGGAATTTTTTTGTGAATAAGGACATATTTCATTTTTTTCCTTTCTAATTCATATGCCTTTTATTTCTTTTAAAATCATAAATGAATGTTTAATTTTGTTCAATGTTATTTTATGCTTCAATTGCTATAACGTTAGTTTTATTTAAATGGTAAATATGGGGATTATATTGACTGATTTTCAAATATTGAACAATCCTTGAATTCCCTGGATAAACCCCACTTGAGTAGGATATACTACTTTTTTAAATTATATTGTTGGGTTTTATTATCTAATATTCTATTGAGTATTTTTTTGTCTGTGTTTATGAGAGATATCTTGTGGTATCTTTTTCTGGTTTGCCTCCTATTACTAGACCGATCTTTTATTTTAAAAAAAGACCAGAACCTAAGAAATGAAAGGATTCTGCAGACACCCCAAAGAAAATACTCCCTAGATTCTGAGCCAGCAGCATTTGCCGAGTTGTGAATTGGATATAGTTTCTTTTATGTTTTGTACCTGAATCCAAAATACAGATGGTAGTTATGTTGGCTGCAGAGATAACTGACTTGCAATATCACTATCTTATTGCCAATTATTAAAACTGATCCTCCCTGCTGATATATTTTCGGTGATTGATGCAACAAATGTTCACATTTCCCTACAGCTATGTCATCAACTTGCTTTTTTTTTTCAATTTGCTGTGTTGCAGCCATATCTAGAGTGGGCCAATGTATACCAACCGGGTAAGCCAAGGTCTTTGTGCAGTTTACAACTATGCAGATTTCCAGGAGACACAGGGCATTTTTGTTTCCTTCTCCAGGAAGAAGCAAATAATTCAAACAAGCCCAGGTCTCTCCGAAAGCATGGCATTCGGTCAAACACACTGCTCATCTGAGGTTCACAGTCATTCAGTATGGAGGTCAGCAAAGGGGCAACTTTCTAGCAGGTAATACCTCTTCAAGTAATAGGAGGGATACTTGAGGAGTCAGCTATTTATTCACTGTGTTTCATTTTAAAAAATAACTTTTGCTACTTTCCTAAGGATTAAATTGATATTGTCCTAATGTGGAGGGATGGCTATGAAATAGAATGTGAAATTGAATAATAAATACATTAAAACAGACAAAGCTCATGTAATGGTTTGGTTTGTTTGCTATTGTTGTTTTTTTTAAATGCAGGGCATTGTGCTAATTTCTTTACCTATGTTAATTCATTTAATTGTGACAAGTCCTCCAACAAGGTAGGCACCATTCTATGTCAGTTTTACTAGGAAACTGCCATAAGAAGAATTGTAAAATAATACAGGTTGTCCTATTTGTGCAGCATTTTTACATCCATGTATGAAGTTACAAAAAAAAAAAAAAAAAAAATGTGACAATAGGAAGCCTGATGTGTGAGCGTGCATGGGGAAAGAGCATTTTCTCTTGGGTTACTGGTTATTCATCTGTTTGTCTGGATTTTTTTTAATGAGTAAGTATTATTTTTATCATTTAAAAAAATTTCTTCAAACTGCTCAACAAAAAATGGTCACATGTACTCATTGCAAAATTTTTAGAAAACAAAAACAAGCAAAAAAGAGAAAATAAAAATGACCTGTAATCTCACCACACAGAGGAAAAAAAACATGCTGGTGTTTACCTTTCCATGACTTTTTCCTTTGCATAAATATATAATTTTATGTTTATCCAAAATATAGCACCCACAATAAAGCTATTTTGAAACCTTTACATAAAAGGATTTGAGAGTAGTTTATTTCCAGCTAGCAAAGTTATCGTGTATTTCTTCCCGTGTTATTCAAGTCTCCTACCTGGTCGTCTTTGCCATATTTTTAGCCACTTAACTGCCGAACTTCCTTTTGCCATTGGACATGGAACAGGGATGTTAACTGAATATTTAATGTGGTAGAATAACCTGATGAGAAATCAGTCATATTTGGTTTTCTTAACTGTGAACTCTTCAGGAAAGAATGTCAAGTATTTTCCCCACATCCTTCCTGGAAGGCAGCCAGAGCTTCCAGTCCCAGAGGTCAGAGAAGGTTGGAGCTGGTTTTCCAGTTGGAGACTGGGAGGCTTACCTGTGGGCAGTGGCTTCCAGCACCTGGGAGGAGCTGGGTTCATGCGTGTCCACAGTGGCAGAAGTTGAGACTCACTGGGATACGCATGTCCTGCACTTCCCAGGATCGCAAAACCTGGCGGGGACAGGGAGGAGGTGGCTGGAATAAAGATCACTAAGTGGCCGTCTGCTGGGAGCGCAGTGCCCACAGACAGGAAGGACTGGCATTCAACATGTGGCACAAGATACAGCGGTGGCCAGCCCCACTGCACAGGGACCGGCTGCCCAACGCGACAAGATCAAGTCCCTTGTTCGCTTGTTTGGGAATGTTTCATTTTTTAGTAAAATGCACTGAGTCAAGGGAGGAGGTCCTAGTAATGATATGAATCTTCTCATCAACTATGAGGGGGTGTGTGGCTTGAAACTGGATTTAAATACATTTGGAAATATTAAAAATATTAGCATTTCTCTCCCATCATGGAACTATCCATTCCTCACTTAGCCTCGACACCAAAGGTGGTGTGATCATGTAGCTAAAACTTTGTGTTCATCCTGGATCATTAGCTGTTCATTTCAACATCTTCTGGGTTCACTACAGGGTAGCAAGTTCTGCTGAGTGGATTAAACTCCCTGTATCAAGGGGCCTGAACGGGGCCCAAACAGATAAGGCTGGGGGGACCTGATTCTAGTCCTTGCTTCAACACGAATGTGCTTTAGAGCTCCAAGCAAGTTTCTTGACCTCGACATGCCTCAAATTTCCGGTCTGTAAAGCTCTATGAACCAACAGACGCCCTCGCCCTACAGGAAGTTTAGACAAATGCACTAACAAATGAAATGACAGCATGGAAACCATAAGCAACTCCATGCTGTCCCATGTGCTCCAGTCACAGATTGTGGACCACGCTACAGAGCACACTTCAAGTCACACTTCAAGTCACACTTGACCATGGTTTTGTTCTTGCTATGCCTTCCACCTAGAATGAGTACCCCTGACTTCTACGGAAATCCTACTCATCCTTTAAGACTCAGCGAAAACGACTGCTGTTCACAAGTCCCAAGCCTTCCCTGGGAAGCCATCTTTCTTTCCTCTTCCACAGGCATCTCTGTTTTTGACTACACCCATCAGGGATCATTTTGCGAGCTCCCTGAAGGCAGAGCTCAGGCCTCATTCATCTCTGAGTCCCTCACAGGACCCAGCCTAGGATTCCTACAAGTTACAGTGCGGCCAAATGTTTTGTAGAATTAAATTTGGGAGCTGGGCCTAGTCTTGGATGAAGTTTCAGGCTGTTTCAGGCTATTTCAGGCCCTGAATGGGTGGAGTAAGAAGGGAATGCTAGGGCTGGAAGATAAAAGTTCTGAGCGGAATGCCGCCTGGGCCTTACTGACTGGAAGAGACTCTCTGAACCCCCTCTTCTCCCCCCATGCTTCCCTTCCCAGCTCTACAGAAATAGGAAACACTGTGTACTTGAGACTCTCTTCCAGTGGACCCTTGGGTCCTTTACGACTTTCTGTCCATTCCTTCTCTGGGCCTAGAAATAATGTAACAACTCAGCCAGGTCTGCAGAAAATGACTGGAGGAGCAGTGGGGAGAAACCAGTGCCCAAGCTCCTTGCCCCTGACTTGGACCCCATTCTTTCCCTTAGTCCAGTATGTTGTGTTGACCCTTTGTCCAGGCTCGGCTTGGAGTGTGGAAGTGGCATGAGCTCATGCTAGAGACTGAGGAGCTCTTTCCTCACTACTGCAGAATGGGACAAATGCTGAGGGTGGGGATGACGAAGGTTAACTCTTTTCCTGGGGAAGAGACCAGGCTTGCCTTGGGTCAGGTGGAGAGGTCAACCCATGCAAAGCTGTCTGGGCAGAATCCCTGCACTTTGTGGAGCAGAAGAGGTTCTCGAGGTCAGCACAGACCAGTGTGAGGGGGATCCATGTTGGCCACAGGGAGCACCAGGATGGTGAAATGGTTAATGGCTTGTTGAAAAACAGGGAGAGTCCCTCCTCCAGGGGCTTAGCTGGCTGCAAAACCAGGATCAGAGGCTCCAAGGGTGATGCAATGGGGCCCGCCCTGCACACCAGAGAGGGTGAGGAAGGCAGGCTCCCACCCAGCCCACAGCTCTACACAACCGGCTGACCACTCTCTCCTCCGGGTCCAAGAAAGCCAGTCACAGGGGAGGGCCTTTGGGACCTAGGGGGCAAGACCCTGATGCCCAAGATTTGGGAAGTTACAGCTTATACCTATCCCACTCCGTCAAGCCCCCTTGACATTCAGCCAAGGCAAACCCCTCTACCACCCCCCAGCAGAGCATCACTCTGTCCCACCACCCCCAGAACAACCTCCAGTCCTAGGGAGGGGGCAGGCAGGCACAGACAGGCAACATGGAACTTGCTCCCAGAAATCTGGTACCTCTATTTCCATATTCTTAGGAGAGGATATCTGTCAGAAAGACAATATTGCAGAAACTTCTAAAAGACTCAGAGCAACTCCAGGGTGAGTAAGTTGATCTGAACTCTGGAGATGGATTGCCACCCTGCTCCCCACCCTTCGGCCTGGCACACTGTCAGGGGCAGAGAATATACCACTTACTTCAGAAGGACTTGGCAGGGTTGGGCACTGAGAGACAGTAAGGAGAAGGACCCCTCTGAGAAGATACCAGGTGTCCCAAATTTCCTGACCAGGTCCTGCTAGTGACTGTAAGGCCTATGAGGACAGGGACTGTGCCTGTCTTACTGACAGCAGGCTCCCTGGCACCTAGCACAGCTCCTGATACAAAGTCTGTGCTCAGTAAATTACTGACCAGCAGAGACCAGGGCAGAAGCTGCCGTCCAAGTCCAGTTTCACAACTCCTGCTTTTTTGGTAAACTCCTCCACACACATGCATGCGCGCACACACTGACACGTGTGCGCACACACAGAGAAAAGTACACAAAGAATCATCAGAATAAATTCCTTGAATATTGTCTACAATTACTGGCTGCTTTCTCCGCCTTAACTTTAATGGGCTGCAGCTTTGGGAACTGAGGAATGCTCAAGATGCATCAGGAGCTCTGGTGCAACTCAGTTAAAAGCCCTTGAGGAAGTTTCAAGGTGCTACCGCACACACGAGGCAGAGCCCAGGCCAGGATGGACCAGGGAGAGGACAGCTGCTCACGACTGGACAATCCCAGCCTACCTTTTCAAGGACATACAACCCAAGGGTAAACAAGCACTCCGTGCCAGTAATGGCAACCCCTTTCTGCAGTAAGTAGCTTTCTGCTTGTTCTCATCATCCTGAGAAGCAGGGCACAGAGAATTCCAAATTCTTGACAGCAATTCTTTCCCCCTCCATTGACATCTTAGTGACTTGTATTTGCACCATAATTGCAACTTGTTCAAAGCTCTTTTGTAATTATTATTCATTGGCTAGATCCTCACAAGCCCCAGGAGAGCTTTCACCCTGCTTTGCACAGGGAAGCAGAGACCCGGAAAGAATGGCCAAGCTGGTAGCAGAGTCACTATGTGAGGCCACATCTCCCGCTGCCCCCACACCGTCAGCCTCCCGGTGAGTCAGCAACTGGAGATGCTGGGCACACCTCCCTGACAGGCACAAAGCACCGGACCCCTGTGCCTGCTTGCAGCCAAAGCAACTGGCCCCACTGCTCACAGTCCTGCTCCTTCCCTCAAAGAGAACTTGGTGCTGTAACCCAATCTTAACTGCTGTGCTGAAAGCCTGGATGTCCCCCCAACACACTATTTACATTGTGCTGTGGGTCAGAAGCAACTCAAATGTCCTAGAATAGGTAATAGGACAGAGCGCTTGGGAAACACTCACAAAGACAAGTTATGTAAACAACCTCTGTGCCAGGAAATGTGTTTTTGAAAGTGTAATTTGATCAAAGCAGAACTTAAAATGACATACGATGACCTGTCACAGGTATGGAATCCTGAGTTTTTGCAAACAGGTAAGAACTAGAATGAACTTGAGGAGATGTAAAGAGATATTTGTCATTACAGGTTTTTCTTCCCTGGAGAAGTGATGTTGAAAATGACAAAAGTAAATAAACAATATGATCATAAAATGCAGAGGAGAGACCGAGAAGGAAGGTGTCTTTCTTTGCTCCAGGGGGGCCTGTCCAAAGGGCTGGAATTGCAGAGAGGGGAGGGAAGGAGACTGGAAGTGGGGAATAGGGGGCTTGGTGGGAAGTGGGGGCCAGCTGTGCCTAGGGAGCCAAGACCCAAAGCCAAAGAGGTACAGATGGGGGCCTTTCCCCTAGGGGCCCCCCAGGACAAACGGAGTGGATGGGCAACCTGGGGTACTGTTCACCTCCTTTCTGATGTGCAACGTGGCCGTTCTGGGCTAGAAAGAGAGGTAGTGGCCTTCTTGACCCCCTCTCCTCTGGCCAGGAGCAGGTGGGTATGAGAGGAGTCAATTTAGGCTCCCCTGGGACTCAGGGACAGTGCCCTGCACAGGCATATCACACTCAGGGTATCTGGGGCTGACCCCTTATCTCAGCAGCCCCTCCACCCAAACCTGCTTCTCCTACCATGTTCTCCATTCCAGCAGATGTCATGAGCCCCTCTTCCCACGCCTGGCTCACCAGGATCTGCAGGACCTGGCTCTGCTCTGGCTTCAGTTCACGCTCTGCCCTGCTTGGCACCCTCTACCAGGTATTTACATTTCCTGCACATGCCAAGCTGTTGTCCTGCCCTGCCTTTTCTTGGGCTGTTCCTCAGCCTGGAATTCTGTCCCTCCCGCGGCCAGTTGCTTCTCTGTCAAGAAGTCAGCTCAGGCAGCATCTCCTTCCCCTCCTGCCCCACCTTCGCTCCCCAGGGTGGACAGAAGGGCGAGTTTGATTAATGAGACTAAGCCCACAGGTGGTACCCAGCACTACCACATTTTAGGTGACAGCCTCTCCCAAATCACACCTAACCTTGGGTGACTGCTTTCGAGAGCAGGTCCCCTGTGTCTCTAGGCTCTTGTGGTACTCGCTCCCACCACACACAACAGACGTCCCTGCCCTTGGGTCCTGCTCTTCTCTAACACTGGTCCCTGGGCATTTTCTCAGCTGAGTGTGAAGTGTGCTGTTTAGGGGAATGAACCCCACTCACCCCACTAAATCAGCTGAGAGGTACTGAATCAAGTAGGTGGGTGGGCGTGGGCGGGTTAAAGACAGGTCAGTTCTTAACATGGATGAGAGGCAGTCCCTGAGCCCTGCGGGGCCACTGAGAATTGGTGGGGACAGTGTGCAATGGTTCTCACCGATGTTATGTCATCACACAGTATAACTAGAAGAGCTCTTTGATCTCTACCTCACACACGTGGGGAGCAGGCAGCCACGCATGTCCTTTGCAGCAGGCTGACCTCCAGAACTGCCCTCCACCCTGGCTCAGCACGAACCACACAGGCCCGCAGCCTTTCCATCAGGGCAGGAAGTGCTGTCCCTCCCATTTCCAGTCTAAGCACCCCAAACCCCCACCCAAGTCAGCTTCCCCAGGGGCCAGGCACTCAGGTAAGTGGGGTTGGACCTGCTGGTCTCCTTGGATCAGGTTATTAAGGCCCCACTTTCCCTAAGTGTGCCCCTATCTTCACCAGCTGCAGCTGCAGACACAACTAATTCTGTGAGCTCAGTGACAGGGGAAATCTGTTACTTTGCCTCAGGAAGAGTGAAATAGAGACTGAACTTCAGCCTCAGGGGTCTCACAGTCTGAATGCCACCACACATGCCAGAACTAGGGCACTGAGACACAAAGCTCTCAGATAATAAGACTTTTAAATATCAAATCCAAAGACAGACACACCTTATACTTAAAAGAAAAAAAGCTATTCTGAGTCCCAAATTTTCCTATTCAAGGAATATGTTCCAACTAGCTCGGCCTCTGCTCTTTGAGCAAGTGGCTCTGGCCCCTGAACTCTATCAACAATCTGGGCAAACCCACAGGATGAAAGCTACTTTGGGGCTGAATGTGCAAACAGAACTGGGAGGGCAGGTGGGGCCCCAGCAGGGAGATGAGGAGAAAGGTACCAATTTTAGACCTTAGGGTCTAAATTCACCTTAGGGTGAATTCAGCATTTCGGTCCATCCCCCACCCCCCCATCTCCCTGTCCCTTCTACTGGAATAAATGCTAAGAGGGAAGCTGAGGGATTTGAAAGAGAAGCAGATGAGAGAATCCTAATAGTTAAAGACTAAGATGCAGGAGCTATATCCCCAGGAATTAGGCAGACACAGGGAACAGAGGCCCTCCTGGGGCTGGGTGGTCAGAACATAGGCTCCTCTGACTAAGACGTCTGGGGCCCCAGAGGCAAGTATTTCACACTTTTCTCAACCCTGAACACAAATGAGTGGAGGAAACGTCATTTTAAACAACAAATTTGTGGTTTGTTTGTGAAAGAGTTAACTCTGTCAAAAATCTAGTGGGTCATAAAAAGGGGGGCTTTGGGGGAATTTAAGGAAAAAGCAGTAGGAAGACTTGAATTACTCAGCACAGGAGAGATGAATCCGGCATCCATCCTGAGCCAATCAAAGAGGGGAGAGTGAGGTGGAGGGACTGGGAAGGAATAACAGGAAGAATCTAGATTGGAGGAGCTACAGAACTTTGTTGGGGTGGTGTGGCCAGTAAGAAACCCTGGGTGATGAGAAAGCCAAAATAACTTTTCAGAACATTTCAGAAATGTAATTCTAAATTGTTTGCTGGGTGATGTAATCTCTCCCCTGTGGCCCACAAACCTTCATCAAAAGTTCTGCTACATGTCACAGCATTATTTTTGCGGTTGTTTGGAACAGGAGTGGGGGTTAGAAGGAGAAGGTTTATGCTCCACCATATATGAACTGACAACAGAAATGAAAGAGTCACAAGACCAAGACAGTAAATCAAACTTCAGATGAGGCAGAAAACTAGAGACAGAGGCAACTATGAGCATCTCACACCCCCCAGTAACTCACAGAAGGCCTGGTGAGGCCACAGGACTTAGCACAGGACATGGGAGTTGGAGCCAACATCATTTGAATCTCAAAGGACAAGCCACCTCAGCTGACATTAGGTTACAAGCAGGCTGTGCCTCTCTATTTGGGCTAAGCCTGACAAAACATAGAACATGTTTTGTATGCCTTTATCCAGGGCCTCAGCACAGGGCCAGTCCACAGGAGGGCCCAGCAGAAGTGAGTGAGTGGTTCATTAATGCCTTGGATGCTGAGACAGGAGCTGGCAGGGTCTAATGCTGGGGTGCGGGGTGGAGGGGCTGGGCATGAAACAGGAAAGCCATTTCCAGCCACCTCTTCCTGCTTTTCCTTTTTTTAAAGAGAAGAAAGGGAGAGGCGGAGAGACGGAAGAAGCATTTTATTAAGGAAGAGGAGAAGAAGCACTCTTACTTATTCAGTCCTTTGTGAACCCGGGTCCCTGAACTTTCCATGGTTTAAGCCCCAGTGGCCTGCTTAGCATCTATGCCAACCGGGATGGCCCAGCTTTTCATCCTTAGACCCCTTTGCCCTATCCAATAGCCAGATAACATGTGCTCTGCAGCCAGAAGATCTTGTACACAGACAAGGCCCAGCGGAGACTGGTGAAGGAGGTCACAAGGAGTTGTGCAGAAACCAGACTGCTCTGAGTCTGTTCTGAGACAAAGCAGTAAACAGTGTCCCCCGGGAAGGGCTTCTGGTGCAGAGGGCCGCGGGGGTGGGGGAGGGGGGGTGGGTGTGTGTGCTGTCCCCGCGTGTTTCCTAGAACTGGCTGTAGGATGTGTGATGTGGAGCTCTACTCTCTCTTCCTAAGCATTCCCCCTTAAGCCTGGTGAGGCCTTGCCGGGAACCGACAACCCCAAGCAAACCGCTCCTTCTACTTCAGTTTCACGGCCCCCGGGCAAAAGCGTTCGCCGATCACAGGGCTGATGGCGCCACCTGGTGGCGTAAAGGGTCTAGCACACTTTGGGAATTTCCTTACCCCCGAGCGGGGAGGAAGGGGTGGCTTCCGCAGCCCAATCCAGCGTGGTGACGTCATGACAGAGCGCCGTTTCTCCCCACCTCTTCCCTCTCCCGGGAGCTGCCAGTACTTGACGTGGCGTCACCGTCCTCTGCCCTTACTTTGCGTGCGTATTTGCGTGCGGCGGAGGTGGCGGCGCGGGCCGGTCCGAGCTACGCGCTGCTGCTTCTGGTGCTCCTGTCGCCACCGTCGCTGTCCGGCTGCCTTGGACTGCCAAGCGGACGAGGCTCGGCCACTGAAGCTCAGCATCAGACTCAGCTCGGCTCGGGGCTCGGCGGGAGGGTGGGCGAGCGCGTGTCCGAGGGCGCCGCGCGGGCGGGCGGGCGCCCGTGAGGGAAAGAGGCGGGGGCGGCGGGTCAGCCGCGGGCCGGGCCGGCCGGGGGATGTCGATGCCTGACGCGATGCCGCTGCCCGGGGTCGGGGAGGAGCTGAAGCAGGCCAAGGAGATTGAGGACGCCGAGAAGTACTCCTTCATGGCCACGGTCACCAAGGCTCCCAAGAAGGTGCGGGGACTCTGGGTGGTGGCGGGGGCCCGGGCGGGGGCCTCGCGGACGGGGCGCGAGCGAGCCCTGGGTTCCGGCGCGTTCGAGTCCAGGGCCGAGGTTTGGGCTGATCTGGGACGTCGGAGACCGCGGTGTGAGTGGGGGCGAGTGAGTGGCCCTAGGCCTATTCTGAGCTGGAAAGGCCGCCTGACCTCACTTTCCTTTGTCCCTCGGTCCTAGTCCTCCAGGATCTTTCGGAAACCTGCCAGGACCGGGCCTTGCATTTGCGGGTGACTTTTCCTGGATGAAGGGCCTCGAAGATGGGAGTGGGAGGGAATGGCCCCCGTGACCAGCCCCAAGGAATCGGGGTGTACAGAAAATCTCCCCTCCAGTGAGTGGGTAAATCTGGCAGCGCTTCTTCGGGCACATCTTTGGGAGCAGTGGCCCGTTCTTGCAAAAACTGCGTGCTGGCTTGGAGGCTAGCCGGGGAGATGCGTGAAGATAGCTCTTTTATGCAGGTGCAAGCTAGGAGGGCAGCGTGAGCTGGGAAAGAAAACTACGGTCTTCACCTACGGTTGTCCAGGAGCTTTGCTGTGTGTAAGAAATGAACGTTCGGAGTTTGGTGACGGCGGACTCGCGTGGATACAGGTTGATAGGAGTCATGTGACTGAGTCACTTAGGCATCCCTTGAGAAAGGAACTGGGGTGGGTGGGAAGGAACATTGCTCATTCTTGACTGCACTTTACTGAGGTGGAACAAGTTTATGGTGCTGTGGGTTGAGCTCAAAGGACACCCTTCGAATTCTCTTGTGCAAGATTAAATGGCAACCTGTGGAGGTTTTCCTCTAGCTAGTTCTCTAAGAGGTGGGATTGGGATCCCGGGTGCTTTCTGAGCTTTTGCTGCCAACCGCATCTTGACTTTCCACATACCTGGCACCCAGTTAACTGCGGACCTAACTTGAGAATCTTTGCAGAGAGGTGACCTTCTGAAAACCAGTGAGAACCTGGATAAATACTTCCCTCCTGTTTAAAAACAATGTTTCAAGCCTGTTTCTGCTTATAGTGTTTGATGGAGCACTTGGGATACTTGTATAAGCAGAATAAAGCAAGGTTTTCAGAGTAGCTACAGCCCTTGAGGCTCCTAACCCTGAACTAGTTCAGCTGTCATCAATGGGAGGAAAGACTTTTTTTTTTTTTTTTTTAAGGAAATTAATTTACCACTCCAGAAATCCAAAGCAGCATTGAAAAGACTGGTCACCATTGTGTGGTTTAGCTCTGTTTTCCCACAGAATACAGATCTTAGTAATGGAATGCCTTTAAAAGGTTATGGAAGATCCCTTGCTTCTTAGAAGTCTGATTAACCTTAATGTTTAATGCTCTCTGTTCAACTGCTTGCTTTGTTGGTGCAGTAACCCTTTGTAATCGGCACTATTTGGAGACACGGTCACAACCCTTCCAAGCAGAATGCTTAAGGCTAGTAACTGTGATGGACCTTCACGTGGTAAGGCTTGTTCACATCTGTCACTGGTGATTAAAGATGGTATTGTCAGGAAAATCAGATGAGAAAAGGTGTCCTTGAGTTGTAAGGGTAGTTTAGTGCCACAACTGAAAAGAATGGAAAATCTCCAGTACCTCACTTCTCTTCCTCTTCCCGTTAGCCTTTACTCTTTTGTCTGGTTGCCTCATGGATAGGGCGTCTTTATTCTTATTTGCCTTTATTTTAGTAAGCCCATATTCTTGCCAGACAGCTATTGATGAGACAGTTGGTATTGCAGATTGTAAACTCCATAAAGGCAAGGACTGTTGTTACCGTTGTATCCATTGTGTCCACTCTGGACCTAGCAGATTGTAGGTTCTCAAATATTAATTGCCTGCCTGGCTGACTAGTTATTGAAATGTCTGTATGCCTGTCTACCAGGAATGAATATCCCTTTTCCTCTTTTCTTCCCAGGAGGAATATTGCTAATGTGTATTATTGTGAGGCCAAGTGCTAATGATTTTAGAGACTCATATTCCATTAGCTGAAAGAAGCAGTCTCTGCCAGCAATGTGGGAAGACCCTGTTGCAAGTTTCCATTTGCTGAGAAATATACAACCTCCCCCCCCCCAGTGTTTCTTATTAGTCTCCTTTCTGAGTTTTATTGTTTAGCATTTACACAGCACTTTCTATTAAAGTGCTTTATGATGACTAATTACCCTTCCCTTAGTGATGATAAAACACATTTATTTAGTTAATGAGTTCGCTGAGGACTGGTCAAGGTCATATAGCAAGTCCTTAGGTGATCTCTTTTTTTTTTTTCCCCCTCGGAACTTCAGCTGAATTGGACATTATGACTGAAGTCAATTTTGTACCTCTTCCATGTAGAAAAAAGTAAAAGGGAAAAATGTATCATAGTGTGTGAAAAGGCATTTTCAAGTGGTGCTGTCCTTCACCTTGAGGATTCCAGTGTGGCTCTAGACCAGCTAATCCTTGAATCGTTCTAAGCCCTGAGGTCCTTCGGGAAACGGGGGCATTTTTGGTGCCAATCAGAGGCTGTGGGTTACCTCTAAAGAGTGACCTTGATGGTCCTCAGTCAGATCAGATTACAGTGTAACTGGTAAAATTTTATTTACTCTTTGTGAAAGGGTGAACGTTTGTCCTGTCTGATAAGTGTATTTAGATTCTTCAACTATAATCATAACTTGCTTGATTTTGTACGCCCTGGAATCTACCACAGTGTTGTTTAGATAAAAGGGCTTGTTGGTTTGATTCAAGGCTTGACATGGTTGTAAAGAAATCAACTGAATTGGTACTATCGTAAACAAGGAAGCCTCTGCCTTGATGTCCTCATCTGCCAAAAAAGTGCTTTATGTTTGGAATGGTAGAGATAGCCATGTGTCAGGAACTGAACTAGCAAAAGTAGTTTTTAAAGAGAAATCTGTTAGTGCACTTGCACTCCCTTTAAGACAGTTGCTGAGACTGATCATATGCTGCTCTCAAGCTTCACTAGGAACCAGAGGATTAAGGGAATCACCGAGTTACAGTCTCATTAGCAGATGTGAATATGAGACATACCAATTCCTCAGACAACTTTTTCTGACACATAAATTCTAAAGGGAATTTTCCTGGGACAGTATTGATGGCTGTAGTTTGATTCACATGCTATGTCTTGTTCACATCTATCACTTGTGATTGAAGATGGTATTGTCAGGAAAATCAGATGAGAGACGGCATCCTTGAGTTGTAAGGGCAGTTTAGTGCCACAACTGAAGAGGATGCTTAATCTGGGTGGTTATCATTCAGACCAGTAAATCAGCTACTTCACTGTAATGACAGGGTATTTATCACTCTTCTTCTGCTACTTTGTGTTGCAGGGGTAATAGTTGTCCTTGGGCCTTGGCAATTGACATTGTGTCAAGCTGATTTATTTTTTCTTCCAGTAAACCCAGATCTTCAGCTTGCTTATGAAACCTCCTAAGATAGACATGATTCTTTGGAAGAACTCTCAGAACATTAGCTGTTCTCTGAACATTCGGCAGAGGGTAGGGATCTCTGGAGTGAGGCTAATGCCCAGGAGGCATTTGACCCAGGATCTGTGCAGTCAGACTTTACCACCAGCACAATAGGGGAAAGGAGAAAACACTAAAACTGCTTTCACTTGTAAGAAACTATTTGAATAAAGCATATGTAGCATTAATTCATTAAAGTGATCAGCCGATACTTAGGAAGCATACCAAGTAGAGCCTTAGTCAGTACTTCTTGGATCTTAACCTGATTGGTGGATTCCAGGATCTTCTCATCAGGGTTATCTTATGACTGGTTCTTGGTACAATTTTATGTAATTTGCACCATCATTTCTTAGACTCCCTGAGAAACGATTTGATAGGTTGACATTCCCTTTCTTCCTCAGTATCGTTAGTATCTCTTGCTTTTCTTTAGAACAGCTGTTGTTTTAGTGGAAGCTTTTGAGCAGGAGTTAAGATTGTAAAAAGATCCTGTGTTTTTAAAATTTCTTTGCAGCAACCGTTTGATTACCTCTCTTTTTTTCATTTGATTCTGTTTAGACACTAACATGTCTTGAGCAACAGAGAAATCTGTTCTCTGTCTAGATCCCTTACAGGCAAAGTTGCAATTATGTTCCTTTTGCTTTATCAGGAGGGTATCATTTGAATCCGTATACATTACCCAGTGTAATATTTTTGTAAAGTTGCTTCTAAAGGATATTTTTGATACATAGAATCATGTAGATCTTTAGTTACCTGTGACTCCTAAAAGTTCACTCTGGGGTTAAGTAATTATGATGGTAAACATGCCCTTGAAGACTCTCAGGGCTATTTAAAAGCACTCTCCAGTAGAGGAGAATCATTTATACCTTAGTTTCTCAAATTTGGGAATTTGAATATTACAATTTCATAAAGAAGGGACCACCCTTGTTTTGAGGGGTATAATAATTCAGAACACTTACTGAGATGGATCAGAAGCATCTCAATCATGTATAAGAATACATGAGCATAGACCAGAGTGTTTTCCAACCCAAAATTCAAAGTTAAATGTATTCTCACCATAAATTTTCCTTCCAACTCCTGTCAACACTATCAGTGCCTTGCATATGGGAAGAAAGTAAAAATTCACATGGAATTATGGTCACCTTTTCTGATTTCTCTTCTGCTTTTCCTTTGACTCATTCAGGTAATTTTCTTGCTATTCCATTGTTCTTAACTGTTACAGAAGGTCTCTCTGATGTCTCCCTTCTTGTACCTAAAATTGTTAGTAGTACAATGTAAGTTAAGCTCTTGTTTTTTGGAATCAGGTTTACTTTAGGTCTCTACCATTTAATAGCTATGTGATTTTGAACTTAGCTTGTCCAAGCCTCTTTATTTTCTTATTTGTAAAATAGAGAATGATACTATTATAGGATTGTTGAGGGGATTAGCATTAGGTACATACTAATTTATGTATTTATTCCTTTGTAACTAGAGTGACTGTCTATCCTGGTATGCCTGGTATAGTTCTGGTTACCCCACCATGCTCTTCAATGAGTGCCTCCTGGTTAATATGGAATTTTGAAAAATTCTTAAAGAACCAAACAAAATCTTCCTATTAGAATGCTTTTTCAACAGGGAAAAAATTTCCAACAGTTATTTTATGTACAGTATACACCTGCTGAACCCTAAACATTTGTTTATTTATAGGAGGTGCATCAATAATGGGCAAGCTTAAAATTTGTGGTGACACCCTACCCCCACCCCCACCACAGCTGCCACACCACACAGTTCACTCACAGAATGTGGGCGATTGTCAGACCCTGAACTAAGTCCAAGAGTTTATTTCTTCATCCTTGAATTTGGTGAAATAGATCTAAAGACTTCTGAGCTATAAGTTTTTTATTAAAGTTATGTGCACGTCCAATCCCTGTGCACTCTAGCCTTCCCCCAGGTAGTTTCTCTCTTCTGTAAACAGCCTGCTCATTTCTGCTTCAGAAAGTGTGGTCTTTGCTCCACAGCAATTACAGACCTAGGGTGGAGCACCCTTGCCTTTGTTGACTCTCAGATTGATTTCATGTTTGTTCCTGTCCTTCAGTTTTTCTAAAGGATTCAGTCCTGTGATTTAATCTCAGAATGCATATAATGATTGATACTATTTAGCAAAATACAATGAGGCTTAATCATTTACTCACCAGACAGGACACAAAGTAAAAAGTTTAATGAACGACTGGTACAAGGTAATGTTAGGAATGGAGGGATGATTTGGAGATAGCTTTGATGGAACCACCAATCTAGGACTGTCCAAGCATGTCCCTTTCTTACCACAAAAGCCCCTGTGCTTAACCTGTAGGACTTAATGGGCTTAACCAGTTCACTTCTTTAAAAATGGACACTGTGTACTCAGTTGTGCACTAGAAAGGAGACTTAAGCAGGAGGAGTTTGGGATGCATACTGTTCTGTGCTCTTCTTCTTGGAACTGCCTCAGGCTTAGTTATTTACAGACTGAAGAGCTACCCGGCAAGAGCAAGCCCGACTGCTTACCTCTTTCTCCTCTTGAACCTGTGCATGCACAGTGGCATCAGTGGAATCCCACCGAGCCTATGGGCTCAGGATGCCGAGGACAGGGCCAGTATCTGATCCAGTGCTACGTGGCTCTGAGAGCTAGCTGGTGAGCTGGTGAGTGGAAAAACCCTGGGGTACAAGGCCTGGAAGACAGGAATTTAGCCATGTTATGTCATTCATTTCGGCCTCCTGAATAAAATGGTTCAAATCACTGTTTTGAGTAGTGTCCAAATTTTGGAAGTTCTGTTTTTAATAAGTGGTTTCAACTCTTCTGGTACTTATTTATTGTATTCAGGTAAACTTTTGGGAACATAGGTTTCAGTAAACACTAGTGGGAATTCCTTTACCCCCCCAGACTGACTTGACTTGACCTTGAGTCAAACTTCTGCTCTACGACTTGTTGTCACTCTGGTTTTAGGGTCCTGATGTTTTTGAAAAGGGATGTACCAAGGAAATTAAGATACAGACTACTCTGCCCTCTGTGGTACATCTACCACTGCCTCCACTCCTTCCTCAAGTCTTCAAGGAAAACCTCTATTTGCCTATTTTCAAAGCACACACCCCAGAAGCAGAACCGATGTTTCTAATTTTGGAAGAAGGCTTATAATAAGTAGACAAATCTATGTGGAAGGTAGAGAACTTAAATAGTTTCTCTTTCGCCAGTTTGAGGGATTGCTCCTGAGGTATTTGCTAGATAGAACACTAGTTCTTACTCTTTTCAGTCACAGATCCCTTTAAGAATCTTATGAGGCATATCCTGGTGGTTTAGCAGTTTAGTTCTCGGCCTCCAGCCAGCATAATGCACATATATCCTAGGACTTGAGTTCAAGACCCAGAGACAGAGGGAACAACCAGGTTGAACAACTGACTAAAATAAACACTTCTTCCTCCTTGCTCTTCCTGCCTGCACCTTTCCTTTGGAAAGAAGAAGAAGAATATTATTAAAATCATGGTGCTTTGCTCAGGAAAATTCAGGAGCAAAAATATATGCATACATTTCAGAGAATTTGTGAGTCTCTAAAACTCATCATGCATCCTGGGCTAAAAACATCCTGATTTGGAAGGGCAGATCTCGAGCTCTTTCCTTTACAGATGCCCAAACTGCTGAGATTGTTTCCAGCTTACAGTTTGTCCTTGGAACAAAGCAGAGGTTGTTGGTGTGCTTTGTCACCCCTCTCTGGGATGCTCCTCAGCTTCCCAAGAGACTCATTACCAGTGTCTTGAGGGTTCACTGCAGGAGCTTCTATCACTGGAGTCAGCGTTTCGGCAGCGTCTGGGGCTCTTTGTGTCTTCTCCACACCACTGCCCTTCATAGGAATCGTGGGAGCCCTCAGAGCTCCAGAGCGGATTCCTTAGGAGGAGTGTGTGAGAATATGGAGCTCACATGCTAGACTGAATATCTAAAGGAAACAGTTAACTTGCTTCTCCTTGTCTCAAGATAGGTTCAGTTTCATTGTATTTCTCAAACTGTTTTCAGAACTGACTTCATGTCTGAATCTTCCTTTGCTCTCTAGACCAGGCATGGAGGAAAAGGATCATATCTCACATGATATGGTTATTGTAATATGTGGTGTGTGACACATAGTGCTGCTAATAATTATCGAGCAAGAGATGGTGAGATGTCATCTCTAGGAGAAAGTGAATTGGATTCACTTCATGGCTTTGGTCCACTTTCCCTTTCAGTTAGCTTAGGTGGTTTTGAACTGAGACCCCTCCCATGTGTGGTACCAGAATGAGTGAGAATTGGATGGGAGTTTCCAATAGCTTGGTAGATACCTTATTAATGCCAGAAATTCAAGGTAAAGGCAGACTATTGAGGATGTGTGACCCCCAGATTCTTAGCCGAGGAGCACAGGAGCACAGGCAGAAAGCTGGAAGCTTGGGTGTGTCCTTAGACATGATGGGGAAGTTAGCTTGAATTTCCTGCCAAGTCTTAAACCCTAGCATTAGGGAGACAGCCCAAAGTGGGAACTGATTTTCTAGTTTACATCAACTCTGGGTTTAGGGAACAGAGACTTACTCTTCAGGTATCTGAGGTTTGGGGGCCAGAAATGGCTTGAATAGTTTCATTTTGGAATGTGTATTGGAGTCCTAAAAGTGAGAAACTACAGTAGTGCTTTTGCAAACAAAAGTGGGAAGGAAACTTCTGATTCTTCTCCTTCCACAACCCTGGATGCCCTGTCTGAACCAGAGGCTGAGCCCCGTGCTCAGAGGCTGTATGTGCTCGTGTCTTTGAAGAGCACCTTCTTTAGAGTTAGCATATCCTGGGAGCGGGGCCAGCGTTTGTCCTAACCAGGAGCTCAGACTCTAGTTGGCCCTGGGGATTATGTGTGTTGTTTCTCTAAAGTACGTGACCTAGACAGGAATCAGGAAAGGGAGACCTTCAGAATTTTGCTGCTTTGGAAATAGTAGTAGGTGCTTTGTAGAGATGACTTATGTGTTCGTTTGCTCTGGTCACTAATTCAGCTTCCTATAGGTAGCCAGGTAATAGCCAGCTTCGGAACACCAGACTTCTTGGCAAGCAAGACTTTGAAGATTCCCAGTGTTCAGTTCTTCCGGATGCTGGACTAGATGAATTGTGAATGTTAATTACATTGATCAATACAGTGGCCTTGGTAACAGACTTGTAGCTGCTCTAGAATCTGTTTACTTCAGGTTTGTGACAGAAAGAGATGGGTTGGGAACATGGTGTTCCAAGTGTAATAAATCGTGCTGTAAGCCAAGGAGCAAACATGCTGGAGGAGCTGACTCTTGCACCCCTTCCCGGGAATTACCCAGAGGGAGATTTACTCCTGGGGTGATTTCTTCTTCTTGCCAGTTGAGAATGACTTGGGCTTGGCAGAGGCTTGGTGTTTAGTGAGGTCGGGGTAAAGGGTGTTTACAAATCATAAAGGTTAGTAGGGGAGCACCCTTGTTGGGAGGCACCACATTGCTCCATCTACTTTGTAACTGGGAATGGAGGGTTGATGAGATTAGTTCCAACCCTTGCATTCAGAAGGAGCACCTCCTATTCTGGGAGTAGAGGGTTCAGAACTACACATTATTTTCTGACTCCACAGGGAGCAGATTAGCTGAGCGCTGGGCATGTTTGGAATGAGAGCACCTTGCCAATTTTCACTGGATTTGGACTGAGCAACTGTGAAAATACAATCTCTCTTCCTCAGACAGGCTCTTTGTCATGTTCTCCTAAACCTTTGTGGATCCATCTGATGGGTGTCTGTACCTGATACAGAGTTGGTATTAAAGGCAGATTCTCTGCTTCCTTCGCCTTATTTATCTCTGAACAAGGTGTGTCTAACCCATCTGTTCCCTGTATCCCTTGAGTCGCTTCATCAAGAACCTGGTAAACTCAGCATGCTTGCGTTTGTTTTTTATATTTTGCTTAGATTGTCTCTTAGATCAGTACTTCTCCTGGATGAGAAGAGATGGAAACAATCACCATGGGAGATTTTTCAAAGTATTATTTACCTTGGGCCCTAACCTAGACCTACTTAATCAGAATGAGGGTTGCGGGGGTCGAGGGTAATGGGTTGATATATGCATTTTGAAACAACTTCCCCAGCTAAACTGGAAAGATCCCAGATTTATTCCAAATTATCTAGCAAAGCTGGTCAAATTTTTTAGGGAATATGATGTTTGGGATGGTAATGCAGCTATAGCACCTGTCTTGGATGATTGGCTATGAGAAGAAAATTTTGTGCCCCATATGACAGGTACTGAAAATAGCCTGTATTCTTTTTTTTCCCCCAAGCTGTTCAGAGTTAGCCGTGATCAGAAATCATGTAGCCCAATCAGCTCAGAATGGGGCATCCGCTCTGTCCCAGGACCTGTGTTGGACACTTTGGATGCATCAGGGAGCAAAATGAAACTTTATGTCCTGTGGGGTTTACATTCTTCTGAAGTTATTATTTGGGCTATATGAGACTAATTTGGTAGTCCTTAGCAGTTTGGGGTTTGAAGTCCTATCAGACTGTGTTCATCTGTTCATCTTCCAGAAAAATGTACACAGGTAACAGTGTGTAGCTAAGGGAGAGTTGGGTGGAGTTGGCAGCCTAAAGCCTCTCTGTGGACCCTAGCCTGAAAACTACAGTACTTGCCTAAAATTGAGATTCTGGTGACTGGGATAAAGCCAGAACATGAGTTGGGTGTTTAGGATTATTATCTCTTAGAGTTACATATAATTTCTTCATCTATTAGCCAAGGCAGTTTGCAAATAACTCGTTTGTCCCTGGAAAAGTATGTATAAGGAGTGGCTGGGCCGCCCCTAAACCAGTAGCATTTCTGAGTATCTGTGTTCTCTTTGTAGTTGTTTTGTTTTGAAGGAAAGGTACAGGCAGAAATTGAGGCAAGTAGGTAGGCAGGTGAGAAGAAAGAGGAAGCACTTTATTTTTATTTAGTTGTTCACAATGGTTGTTTTCACCAGACCTGGGACTTGAACCTGTGTTCCTTCAGAGGCAATTGACCTAACAGCTGCTCCACCAGGGAGCTAAGAATGCTAAGAATGATTTTGACTTTTGTTCTTGTTCCCACCTCTAGTTTCTGATTGGCTGAGCTTGGACTGAGTGGATTAAAAGTAAGGTTGGAGGGTACTCTGGTTGAGTAATGGTTAGATTGAAGGAACAAGCCACACGCCCCTGGGTTGAATCCTGGGCCCAGTGGGGAAACAACTGGTGTGAACAACTGTATGAAAAATACAATGAAGTGCTTTCTTCTACCTGCTTGCCTGCCTACTTGCCTTCACCTTTGCTTTTTTTTTTTTTTTTTTTAAATATTTCTTTAACATGATCATGTAAACTTTGAATTCCTGGACTAGGAGTGGTAGTAAAATTATAAAGATAACAAGGGGCATTTTAGTAAAATTCTGTCTTCCAAACAGGAAAAACACAGAAAGCTGTTTGAGGGGCTGAGGAAATAACTAGCGAAGAGCGGAAAGGAAGCAGGAAAAATAGTAGGGCGGAGCTCAGAAAGACAGTGACCAGGAGAGCACATTTTCTCCTTAAGCCAACATGAGTAGATGTAAGATCCTGACCAAAAAACCATTTCTTTTCAGTCCTGAAAGGAATCTGTTATGCTGTGTTATCACTTATGCTTTAATATCAGATAGAACTCAGGAGAAAGCGGGCAGGGCAGATGGGTTTTGCTTTATTTTACCATTGTCAGTCCCTCTGTCCTGGAAAAGTTGGTGTTTGACTTGAATGGCCAGCCCTGCCTTGGGGTTAGTAGAATGTATAACTCGTACTGCAGAAACATGAATGAAATTTCGTTTGGGACACTGGGAGAAAGACCAGATTTAGAGGTCGGAGCAGGACGAGCATGAAGAGTTCTATGCCAGTTCTACATCTAGCTCCCTGCAATCTAATCTGTTGGGTGGTCTTTAGAGGGATATTTTTGTGTCTCGCCTAAGAGCTTTCCATAGCCACAGTATGGAATTGCTGAATTAGTGCTGAATTTAGCCTTTCAGGTTATGTAAATTCTGAGCCCATTAGAAAACAGAGCCACAGTCCTCCCCTGAGGAACTGGGAGGCTCTAGATGATTCCAGTTGTAACAAGCATATGGAAAAAATGTTCTGCTCTGAAACTTTCCAACCTGCTGTTAATATAAGGATGTCTCCTTGTTTGCTCAATGATGCATTAAAGCCAAAGCTGCCTAATCTAGGCGAATATAATCATACCACCAATTATCTTTATTTTCTATTTTTAAAGAAGCCCTTTAAAATGATCAAAGGAATTTCAGACCTCATTTCCTGAGACTGTTTTAGATCTGCTTTGAGGTTCTATTCAGCTTTATAGTTAAAACCTACTAGTCAGTTTTTAGAGAAATTCTACTATTCTTAAAAAACATGTAGCCATAATTTCTTTTTCATTTATTAAATGAGTACTTTAAATATCTACCATGGTAAAAAAAAACAACTAAGATTCAATAATTGCATATAATATTACTTAAATCCAGATACTTTAATAAAATTAATATTCTTACAAGAGTTTTTTATTTATTTATTTTTTTCCAGTCATAGTATAGTCAGTGAGCTAAGTGGTACCAGAAAGTGAGAAAGCTTCGGTAACAAAATTTATCTTTGAAAAAAATTTTGCTTGGATCCCCATATTTTCTGTAACTTCTTTTGTTTTGGGGAAAATCCAACTTTGCTAGACTTCAAGCACATTGTAAGGTGTGAGGTGACTTGGAGTGGGTGTTGTTTGAGTGACATACCAGAGAGAAAGAAACCTAATGAATTGTTCAGTTGAGGGCATCTTCTCTGTCCTGAGTATTAGTGTTTGAGAGAAAAATTCCCCCATCACCATTCAACACAGGATAAACCAGCTCCCTTAAAAGGCATATCTAAAATATACTCTCTGTTGCATGTTTTAAAGTATGGCCTCTTCTTATGATAATAGCCAGAAAATAATTGATAAGTTTCAACTATACCAAATTGAAGACCTCCTGGTATAAATACAGGTGTGATTCCTAAATTGCTTTTAATACCAGTAGGAAATTCTGGGGTTATTTCTTTTGTCTTAATAACGTGGTCAGGATTAGACTGCCCAAACTTTTTCCTTGTCCCCACTCCATTCCCCAAAAGACAGTGGAAGAAAATACTAGAATAGAGCCTTTGCTTCCACCGTGTTTGAGCTCTGCTATTCTTACCTCACCATTTTCAAGTCTAAGGAGCAGTACCTCTCAATGTCAGTTGGCAAATTAAAAATATTACATTTCTTTGCATCATTCTCTCCAAGTCAGTTTCCTGGAATGGAAAGAATGCTTTTCCTTCCCTAAAACTCACAAGCATTCATCTGGTTATAAGCTCAGATGACTTTAATGCAATAGTATACTGATCTGTAAATGGATCCCTTAAAAGTAAAAAGGAAAGTGATGTTATCCCTCCACCTCTGTTCCAAAATAATGATAATAATATTGGATTTATGGGGATTTTTTTGTTGTTGTTGCTACCTGTGCTGTGGGTCTCAAACCCAGGTCCACTCTTTCATAGCCTTCTCCTGAGCCTCCTGAGCCATAAAAGGGGGATTTTTATTTGATTTATTTGCTTTTTATTTTAAATCTGTGTTGATTGCAAATTGCCTTGAGCAAATCACTTAACCGCCACCCCTTTTCTGCTTTCTTATCTGTAATGGGTCGATGCAGCACTCAAAGGATTTCAAAATGTTTTTAAAATGAAAGTCTTCTATAAGGAAATCAAGCCACTAATGTTGAAAGAGTCCTTAAAAAGTCATAGACATCTAGGCATTTAAGACCTAGGTTTTCACTATCTAGTAGGTGTAATTTTAGACCTCTAATCTGCATTAAGTAAAAGTCTTGATCTGATCATCTCAGGTGGTTTTTATGCCAAGATTTATACAAAAATGTATGAAAAATATGTAGCTCAGTGATATTCTAGCAGTATTGTTTATTGATAAAATATACCAAGTAACTTTCCTGATCAAAATTTGATTTTGACTTCAGTTTGCCATACAGTCTATGTATCACTCCACTATGTAAAGCTATGTATCACTCCACTTTACTCTTTAGAAAATGGCTGTTTGTCTGTGGTGGACGTTGGCTTGTCTCCATGTCTTAGCTATGGTGAAACTGTGCTACATAGACTCCATGAGACTTCATGCCACTGTTTAAAAAAAACAGTGAAATTGTACCCTTTGCTATAATCTGGATGGAACTGGGAGGGATCATGTTGAGTGAAGTAAGTCAGAAAAAAAAAGAGAAATACAGGATGGTTTCACTTATATCTGGTATATAATGAAATGAAACAAATGAACTTAGAAATTTTGAAAAAAAATAGCAGAACTCAGGACTGGTTATGGGAAGGAGGGAGGATGAGGGGGAAAGATGGCGGCAGTAAAGGACACTGGAACTCTGGTGGTGGGTGTGGTGTGAAGTATAGACTGAGATGCAATTTCAATAACCTAAATGGAATTTAGCATTGTGAACTAAAGAAAAGATAAACATTACTACTTAAAAAGAAAGAAAATGGCTGTTCAGAAAGTCAGAGGTCAGGAAAACCCAAACTTCTGCATTTTGATCTGGAAGCTAGGGAAAGGGTAGGGAGGGGCAGGGAAGGTTGAAGGGAAGCTCTTATTTTTAAATAGCCACAGATAAGTCACAGCCAACGCCTTTCAACCAGCTAGTTTCTTTCTAGCTACCTGTGGTCATGATTTTATACTGAGATTTTAACCTAAAATTGAATATAAACATATCAAGTTAAGTCAAGAAGGATAGCAAATATTACCCCTCTATAATGAAAAATACAATTATTGTTTTTGGTCTGACTGATTCTCTTAGATAGATTTGTGTATTGGCTCTAGTCTCGCCTAGAGGCTTAATTTGTGTGTGTATGTGTGTGTGTGTGTGTGTGTGTGTGTGTGTGTGTGTGTTTAAGAGCTGTGGAAACTAAAACCAGCTGCAGCTATTCTTTAAAAGGGATTCTGCCTTGTCCTTTGATCTTGAAACTCTCCAGTCTAACTACAAAATGACTTCTGAAAGGTCCCATTGACCCACTCACATTTGGAAACATAGTTACTATTTAACATAAGGACTTTAAAGTCAGATCATTTTATTTAAGTTTCATCTTAGTGGCTCTTTCCAATCTTAAGCCCATAGTTTATGAGAAGCAGTGAATGGTGACTGAAAAAGCTGCTACGGTTTCTGTCTCATTAACCTTTGTTTGGTGTTAGCCTGCAGTTCAGACTGCTGACCTGCATAGACTGGGCTGCCATTTATTGGGGTCTGCTTGTATTTCTTCTGCCATACGCTGTTTGACAAGAACTTTCATCTCTGTCCCCTCTTGATAGTAGCCTTCCCAAATGCTGAGTTGACTCAAAGCTGGGATTCATGCACTCAAGCCAATACTTGAAGACAGTTTGAATGTATAAGATGTAATTGGCTTTCAACTTCTCTTAAGCTAGACTTTTAGATCAAGGAAGGATAAATTATTCTTCTGCATCTCCAATTTTGTTTCTTCTTGGTGAATAAGAAATTATGCAGGTGACATTTATTCAGTTTTATGGCCATCTTCCAAATTGTTGAGACTCCACCTTCCTTGTCGAACTTGCTTTTGATAATGACATTTCTTCCCATAGAAATTCATTCAGAGAACAGAGGTTTACTTGTTTTTAAGCAGTGGATAGGTTTTCATCTGAAAGAACACCCCAGCATACCTTACAATAAGGTTTGCCATTTTATTGTCTTTTAAAACCAAGATTGACTTTAAAGAGAATTATGAATAGTGTTAATTTACTAGCGTTGTGACTTTTTATCACAAATAAATAAGGTTAACAGTAGCCTGCCTCAGTTCGCCCCCAAAATAAAGAATTATTGATTTTTTAATACTCTGAACCAATACAAAATTATTTCCAAGTTGGGTGGGGGTGCAAAAAACACCAAAAGGCAGAATATTTTTAGCATGCTGTCTTTTGGGTAGGAAAGGAAAGATAAGACTATAACTATACATTTGCTTTTTTTCTACCTCCAAAAGTGAACGTAGACAGGATAAACCAGAAATTCTGATGAAAATTGGGGAGGGGTGAAAGCAGAGTCAAAGGGATAGAAACAGAAGTGAGAGTTCACTTAGAGCACGTTTTAAACTTCTGAAACATACTCGTGTTTTTAATGTCAAAAAAGAAAAAAGTAAACCTTAAAATTATTTATAAATAGGTGCGTGGCCATGGTGGCCTAGCAAGTAAGTCCACCACGGCATAGTCTACATACATCCCAAGGACCAGAGTTCAAGACCAGGATGAGGGGGGAGCAACCAAGATAAACAACTAAACAAAGTGCTTCTTCCTGCCTGTTTGCCTTCCAACTACAGACTTGCCTAGAAATTATACATTCTTTGTGGAATATATTCTGAGGACAAAAAGAACTTCAATAAAATGTTGACACTTTACTATGTGGATAATTGTTAGTAATAACATTGATACTGTAATTTGAAACTTTTATATGAATAAAAGCAAATAAGGAAATATATTGTTTTTAGAGAGTGTCAGCATAAGTGAAAAGACACAGATAGGAAATTTAAAGTTAAAAAAGTAATATTAAATTTGAAATAAAAACAGCAATATGAACTAAAATAAAACAAATTTTTAGTTCTTTCTCCACTGAAAGAGCCTGGAAGCGGTGAGACCTCTAATGCAGTTAGCACACTTTTGCCCAGATATTCTTCTCTAGTACCATTCCCCACTGAAAGAAATCAGGGCTCCTTGAAGAAGTAGCTGATTCTAGGTCTAAAGCAGAGAAAGAACAAAGTTAACCTGGTATATCTTATGTCAAAAAGGAAGGAAATGATTAAATGGGGACAGAGGTGTCAGCTTGAATGAGTCTCCTATTGGCCCAGTTTGGGACATTTGGAACATTTAGTTTGCTCGCTGTATAATTTAATATATTATATATAATATATATTTAATTAATATATATAATTATATATAACATATACATATATATTTAATAAAAATGTGAATAACTATTGAAAAATGCAAGGGAGAAAAACGCTTTTCTGTATAAAAGAATGGCAACTTATGTGGAAGGAATGAAGGGGGAGGGGCGTCACGCTTCTATAACATCCTCAACCCTATGGAATTGGTTCAAGCAAGGATTCTGAACAGATGATAAAGTCATGAGGGAGCAGGATCTTCACAAACTAAGTAAGTATCACCCTGCAAATTAACCCTTACTTGCAAAGGAGAAAAATATGCCTTTCAAAGTCTAATGGTATAACTTTAAGCAAGGGTTCAGTTTAGTGTCATTAATAGTGGAAATCTGACTTGTGCCTGATACAATGCAGAGTAAAGCAACCATCTTCTGTAAAATATTTCTGCCTAAATTTTAACCTCTTTCTAATCAACTATCAAAACTGGAGATCCTGTAAAGACAAGTGGCCTGGACTCTTCAAGGAAAAGTCGGTATCACAAGAGAGAAAAAAAGCGAGGGGACTGTTTTGATTAGCAGAGACTAAGGAATCTGACCACCAAATGCATTTAGTGAACCTTGATTCCCTCTTGCATTAGAAGAGTTAGAGACTCTATTGGGTCTAACTGAAAGATACACTCGATACAGACCCAATATCTGATGATATGGAATTATTATTTTTAAGTATGAGAACATCGCCGTGGTTCTGTCGGCAAATACCCTTGTTCTTAGAAGATGCTTCTTGAATATATTGATGAATTTTCATGTTTGCAACCTTTGTTTTTTCCTTTTTGCAGGAGTGCTTGAAAGTATGTGTGTGTTTATATACAGAAAAAGAAACCTAATGTGGAAAATGGGAAGATGCAGTCTAGATAGAGGGTATGCATCCTGGCGTTGGTTATTCTTTTAAGATTTTTGTTGTTGAAAATGATGATAATAAAGTTGGAAAAATAGCAAGTGCAAAAGGGGGAGTGGGGCTCAGTTCTGTGCTAAAGTCATGAGTAGGTTCCAGGAAAGTAGATTTCTGCAGTCATCAGTCTCAAAATGTCTTAACCTAGAGTTGATTATCATTCGGTGTCAGGAGTAAGAGAAGAATGACTGACATGTTTTCATCTAAGTGAGGTCCAGAGTATGAACAAGTCAAGCAACTGGACAGATAGGGGGCTAAAGAGGCGTTGAAAAACAGTCCTGATGGGTGTTGCATTTGGTTCTACATTGTGGTTTACATAAGGGTTAAGAAGTCCTTTCTTGTCCTACTTGAAGCCATTTTTCAACCTCTTAATTTTACTTCTGGGTGGCAGTTGGAGGCGCACATCACGCATTTTGCCTCGCGTGCTTTAAAAAGAGATGCTAGAAAGCCAGTGAAATGTGCTGTTGCAAAGAGGGAGAACCAGTAAGGGGCAACTCTCCCTTTGGCAGTTTTTCAAGCTCTGTGTTTCTTCCTTACCATTTAAGTGATTGAGCACTGTGGACCCTGGTGTTGCCTCACCCCTTCCTCCCACCAATGCTGATGAACGATCAAGTTGAGTCCCATTGTTAAGGGAGTGTTTCTTCTGACTATGGAATTGGATTCTAGTAGTGTCTCTGTGTCATATCCTATTACTGTTGAGACACAGAGATGGGTAGAGTCGGGGAGGGACATGTGTGCTGAGGTTAGTCAGTTTGTTTCCACCCCAACCCTCAGAAACTCAGGCCCCATCTGGGGCAACTGAGAGCTTGAGAAACCTAAGACAGGGAAGGAGGACAGGGTGCAGCCAAAGCCTGCCCAGCCCAGAAGACTGGTCTCTGCACTGGAAGAAGTGACTGAAGGTGGTTATGGATCGACTCTGGGCTAAGACTGATTTCTTTGAGATAAGTTGTTTTCTGGTGGCACACCTGAGGGCAGCATGCTGGCCAGGGGATGCTCTTTTTCTTTGAGAACCTTTTACCTGAAAGATATTCAGACTTAACATAGTTCTTATACTGCGAATTTGGTGTTGATTGAGAACTGTTTCTTTGGATTCATCCAAAATGGGATTCAGACTGATGATTGGTAAGCAGCAAAAAAAAAGTCTTCCACTTGTTAGACCATGAACCACACCCTCTTTCTTTCCTCGGAAAAAAAGTGGGTATGGGTAGAATCTGTAGAAGAAAGGATAAATTATCCAGAAGGTGCGGGAAAGAAGTTAGAAAAGCTATAGTAATCCTGGAAACTGTTCTGGCACATTGCTTAGTAGTTGACCTTGTTAAAATTCCTGCCTTCTCTGACAGTTACTTTTTTGTCCAGTTGCTAAATGTTGACTAAGAAATTTGCTGTGCATAATGTCTGAACAGAAAATCTACATACTCAATATGCTATAGGAGACAGTGGGGACAGAGTATATAAATTCGAAAATGTCTTGTAAAATCAATCAAAAAAGATATTAGCCCTTCAAATCCTCGGCAGCAAGAAAGACTAATTAATCCCTCTACTATTTCCAGGCTCTGCTTTCTTAATGATTTGTTTTCCTGATAATTGTGGTTTTCCTTTGAGCCTTGTTCTTCACCTTTAGGAGGAAACCTTTCTAAGGAAATTAAAAGCTAATAGGCATGTGAAATAACAGGTTTAAAAAGATGTCTAACCTAACTTCTGATTTTTAGAGGTCTAAGTTAAATAATATACAGATAAGGCTTTGAAGATTTTAATATCTAGATTGTCCCTAAAGGAACAGTGTATTTCAATGGCAAGGCTATTTATTTCTTGTGTTATTTCACACTGTGGGTCAAAACACATCTACAGGTTTTAAGGAACTGTATTTCCTTTCATAGGTCTTTCCTGGAATAACTCTGGCTACTAAGCTGATTCCTATCAAATGTGTTGACTAAAAGGATACTCACCAAGTGTTTTCTCAATTATCCCCTGGCCATAATGATATAGTAGAATTCTGGTAGCTTCTCATTCCGATTTGGTAGCTAGAAGGCAAAATTGAGTGGGACCTGGGCAGGAAGTATAGTGAAGCTATTTAACATCTGAGTGCATCAGCCCTGTGTTTGTGGAAGTAAACTTCTAATGGTAGAAAAATAGCAGTTGGGATCATCTGATGAGTAGTGTATAACAGTTGTTTTATTGGGGGTTTTTCAAGCTGATTGTTTGTATTGCCCATGATTCCTTTTCTTGGTAAGTTCTGTATAGTGTTCCTTCAGCGAACTGTCACACAACTTACCCCACTAGGTTTACATGTACCATTCTCCGAATTATTTGTTTGGTAAAACTGTTTACCATCCCAGTATCACATGGACAGAGTCGGCCGTTGTATCTACTAAGCTGTTTGACTTTAAAATAGTTAACTCTAAATCGTCCTGATTACTTTATTGAGTTTTTAAGACATGGCAAGTGGAAGTCAGTATTTGGATGTGCTGTTTGGAGAAGGGATCAGTCTGACCTTCTAGCCTTTCTAGATGTGGTATTAGTTCTAAGAAGGGAACACTGGTGTGCTTGTGGTTAAGGCTATTTATGGAGTGATGTGTATCCAGACACAGGATAGGTCTTTAACATAGAACTTTTTTTATTTCCAGATGCTTTTGGACTTTAATTGGCTTATCTCCTCTCCCCCCCCCCACATTATATTTAGAACAAATAGTCCTTGCATATCTAGACTTGAAGGAACACTAAAAGCACACCAATTAAGACTAAGTAATGGTTGGAAGAAGTCTTGACAGAAAGTTAATACACACAAAACAACATTGTAGCCATTTTGGGGATTTGTTTTTACCTAAATGCTCACATTTGGCTTAAGTGCAGTGAGTTCAACCCAGTTAGAAGGTTGTTACTCAGGTCTGGTTTCATTAGAGAGAAAACTTGTGAAAGCCCCAAATTGCTTTTGGCAGCAGTGTCTTTATTTAGGCTGTGAAGGTGAAGCTCTCCGGGAGGTACTTAGTCGAGGGGAGAAAGCTGCTGGCTGTGGCGAAAACAGCTGGTAGAGCCGGGCATTCCACAGCATCAGTTGTGATACAGGTCTCCTTAGCGGATATTGGGGGGGGAGAGAAGATGCGGTTATCATGCATCTTTGTATAACTGGACTGTAAACAGTGAGACTATTGGAGAGATCTAAGAATAGATGCTTTTCAGTGTCAAGACTTACCTTCTTCAAACTTCCATATTCATTATCTGAGAGATGGCAAGTAGGGACACTTCACTGATTAGTAAGCTTCTTGCAACACAGTTTATTATATTTAGATGGGAAAGATTTTGCTGAACTTTCGGCTTCTGATGAGCTGTACGGAGGGGGGGGGGATTGTGACTATTAATTCAATTCTGACATCACTGAAGAAACATCTAACCACCATGCCACTCTTATTTAAATAAACTGAAAATGTTTTAGCAGTTCCCCCTCTTCGCATAGGTAGTGTCTGGGTGTTTATCCAGAACCTTTTGGAAAAAGTTGGAATAGGCAAGGAACTCATAAAATAGCCATGGAGGAGTGCAGCTTCAGAACAGTCTGCCTGTGCCAGGAGTAGGGAGGCTGGGGAAGGCCTGCCTTTGAGGAGACTTAGAAGGCATGATGTTCTCTTGAGTGTGTATTTGTTCTGCCACCAGAATGCATATTGGGCTGTCATTACCTTAGTCCTGGATGAATCTTCCATAAAGCTAGCTTTGCTGACTGCAAAAGTTGTGAACATGCAGTGGGAAATCCTACTGAGAAGGGCACATGCTGACCTGTGGCCCCTTCACTGAGGTTTGGGTTTGGGTTTTGTTTTTTTGAAAGGCATTTCAACTTTTAGTACCTGAACTAAAAAGTTGTTTCAGATGAAACAAGGATATTTCTATTTGTTAATCAAGTTCCAGTGCAGTATATGTGGCTTAGCTTGAATATTTATTATTTACTATTTTGATTTGATCTTACAGATGAAAGAAATATGAACGGTGCACTCATTCTGATATAATCATTGATACTTTCTATGTGCGAGGTCCTGGTATAAATGTTAGGATATATAGCTCTTTTCCTTCCATGCCTTTAAGTGATCTCTGCCTCCTCATTTCCCAGAGTAGTCTAAAAGTGGGGGTCGGGCAGCTTACCCAGTACAGTATTGAACCTGGGCCAGGGTGGGTTTTAAATGGGAATACTCAGGTTTTTCTTTCAAGCCTGCTGCCCAGCTAGTAAGTAGTACTGATAACTTACTACATGACTGTTCTCTGCTTTCGTTCTTGGTGGGAAACTTAAATCTGTGTTTCCTTGATGACTACTTCATTACCCGTGGAGTTGTACTAGTTCCGTTTTAATCTATTCGTATTAGCTACCTCTGCCTAGGCTGCACATTTAAGCCTGACTGTCACACCGCCGGTTGCTGCCACCCTCGATGGAGAGTACATGTGACAGGAATGTTTTGCAGCTGTAACTAATGGGTAGTTTACTGTTCCTGGCTTCAAATTGGGTATAACCATGTTGCTAGCATTAGAGAGAAGATATTAATCTGTGATAGTTTACATTTCCAGAGACATTTGCTAAAGACTTAGCTTAATGGACTCTCCATGGAAACATTTTCAAATTTAGTCAGATTGTGAAGTGAAATCTCAATTCAGACTCTCAAACCATTCTGTTTTTCAAGAGTCTGAAATTTATGTTTAAGAAAAGGATTTATCAGAATTTAAACAGGAACTCAGGAAGAAGGTTTAAACCATTTAATAAAAGAAAGTGTTTCTATATATCATAGAAACATCCATTAGTTTGTCTATAAATAATCATTGCAAACTATTAGCTACTTATTTAACCAGTCTTCCCCTTATCCTTTTAACAGTTACCTAGTTATGATTTATTTCATTTAGAGTTTAGCAAGTCATTCTTTTCTCCTTTCGAATTATTCCTAATTACTTAGAATCTGCTATGGTATATGTATTTTTTAATTTTTCTTTTATCAGTACGCCCTGGTAGAGTAGTAGTTGGGTCAGTCATCTCCAAAGGAGCACAGGCCACTTACCCGTGGGGTTCAAGTACTGGATTTGGGGGGAAACAACCAGTGGAACAACTAAATTAAAAAAAAAAGAAAGAAAAGAAAAAGTGATGCTTCTTCCTCTTCCTGACTGCCTGCCTACTCACCTTTCTTTATTTTTGTTTTTTAATTCTCTTTCACCAGTATATTCTGGTAGTTTACTGGTTTTGGAGATTCTGGGGCTACTACATTGGCATTGTAAATTATAGGTTTGTGATTGGGCTCTGACTATTGGCACCCCTATGCCATCATCATTCTTAGTGCTTTTCCATAATTCTTTCAAAGAACAATGCTAACTTCAGGATAATATACTACAAAAGAATATTCTGAAAAAAGAAGACTGAGGTACTATGAGATTGTATCTGTTCTTTGATAGAGTTGAGAGGAAGGGTAAAGAGTTTAATGTGTCGAGGCTATACAAATGTGAGAGGGAAGATCTGTGAAATTGGACAGATGCTGAAAGAAGTTGGATCTTCCCCCTCTCCCACCCTAAAAAAATTCCGCTCAAACAATTAGGAAGAAACTATACTTGGCATTTTGGAAGGAACCAGAGAGTAGCCTCTGCCTGCTCTCCCCACTGGTGGGAGAGTTTACTGCTTAGTATGCACCACATTCGTTTTTAGAGAAGACAGCGTTTGTCCTTAAAAAGAACATTTTGGGGTGTGCCCTGGTGCCTTAGCAATCTAGTACACTCTGGGAGCAGTCCCACATACATCCCAAGGGCCTAGGTTCAAGACCCAGGGCCCAGGAGAGCAACCAGTGTGAGCAACTAAATAGAAATAATAATAAAAAAGTGAGGGAGGGTGAAAAATGGAACATTTCACAGAATCCTTGTAAGTTTTCAACTTTTTGTCTTCTTATAGCAAATCCAGTTTGCTGATGACATGCAAGAATTCACCAAGTTCCCCACCAAGACTGGCCGGAGATCTTTGTCTCGCTCTATCTCTCAGTCCTCCACTGACAGCTACAGTTCAGGTACGTGAGAGCTTCGTGCCATCTCTGGCCCCTCTTCCCTGTTCTAGGACCTTAGCTAGTTCTCTGTCTAATACTTCTCACTTACCCAGACTCAAATGCCTCATGTCAGGACTGCCCATTTTTGTGCTAAAAGCTGATAATTATGAGTTGGACAGTGAGACTGCTCCCAGCCAGCATTGTAGCTAAGAAAGCTTTGTCATCTTGATACTTTGTTCCCCTGACTGGCTCTCTGTGTGGTCTGTGTTCTGTGCGTGTGCCAGCCAGCGCCTGGTTGGTAGAACTGGACAGGTTCCCGTTCTCACATTGTGTGCCCGTGTTACACAGGGAGAGAATTCAATGGTAATTTGGCTGACAGAACTGGCCTGGAACAAGCAGTGCACTTTGAAAGTATGATTTTATTGGCTTCTTTAAGATATACCCTGCCACCTGTCTACTTCTGTCATAAAAATTAATATTTTAGTTCTTTTTACTTACTATATTACCTTTTATGTTGAAGGGTTAGTAACCCTGCTAACTCCCTACTAACCTCTGAAGTGGGAAAGATTCAAACTACTATAAAGTGCTGCTAGCTCTCTGTTTCCTTTTATTTCTCTTCTTCTATCTTAACCCTGGATAAATAGTTTTTTTTTTCTGATTTGAATTGTCTTCTTGCTGGATTTAGAGGATGCTAGAAAATTGACATAGAAAAGGATCTAAAATTTTATGATTTGAGTACTGGAAGAAACAGGGACATTCATTCTCCCTCATTGTTCAATTGAGGAAACATTGTTACATTAAGCGATTTCCCTGAAGTTATAGATTGCTTTTTAATGTCAAAAAATAGTTTTATGCCAAAAGCCATGTATTTTTTTTGCCAGAATATGTTTGTCTGTATTATTAGGACTGGGTTTGAGGTACAAAGAATGTAAAAAAATCAAACAAGTAAATAATTAAACATACTCACACTCTATCTTTGTCCAGTATCAGTGATAACCCAACAGAGATTAGATAGGCAGACAAGAACAAATGGTGTCATATGGGGTTAAGTACTGAAATAAAATGAATATATAATTTGACTCGTCATAAGTGTGCAAGAAAAGTTCCCAGTATAGTGTCTATCATAAATGAAATGGTATATTGGAGTGGCGGGTACAAAGGTGGTGGTAACAGGCAGGCTAATTGTAGCTAAGGAAGAAGGAAACTGAATTTTGAAAGGTAGACTTATAGAGCAAGAAAGATGGAATGAACGATGCTTTAAATAAATCTTCAAAGGTCTTGATAGCTGTGTATTACAGGAACCTATCAGAGCATGTTTGAAAGCTTAGTGACATAGCTAAATTGTCCTCATGAAAGAAACTTGATGCACTAGCAAAGACAGTGATCAGGAGACTATATTCAATTCAGAGAGCAAAGAAGTGATTTGAGTGGTAAGGAGTGATTTTTTTTTTTTAAAGTTGACTCCCTTGAGTGATCTCCCGGCTGCAGTAGAACCAGAGCTGCTCACCTTTTTGTGGCATTTCTTTCCATCTCTATAGTTGAACACAACCTAGAGAAAAATTCCTTATGATTTTTTATCACTTTCATTCATATTAGAGGTTGATCAGTAGAATAGGCAACACTTGAGAACTTGTTAGAACTGCTCGTCCCTGAGTCCCACCTGAGACCTGCTACGTGGACATTTTTGGCAGTGGGACCTAGTCATCCGTGTTTTAACAAAACTTCCACGTACTTCTAATAGATGCTTTAGACTCAAATTTGAGAACTAGTGCTTTAGAAATAGTATTCCTTGTCTGCCCTAAATTTTTCCTCCATTTTTGCCATGCCTGGTTCCAACCCACATTTGGACCAAGCATCCCTATTATCTGGGCTTTACTAGAACTGATGCAGGATTGGGATCAATAGCTCCCTATCACAGGCACTAATGGCAAAATATTATCGGGATGGCTGAAAGAACTGCAACTCCAGGAGACCCACAAGTCTTGTTCATACTATTAGACCCTGAACTAGAGTGCAGTTAAAGGTGACTAATTAAGCATGTTCGCTTAACTTAAATGAGAGTCCCTGGGGGACTGCACTCTGTGGAGTTAGGGCCATTGAGGTTTTTCGGTCCTCATTTCTTTCTCCCCTGGCCCTAGCTGCATCCTACACAGATAGCTCTGATGATGAAGTTTCCCCCCGAGAGAAGCAGCAAACCAACTCCAAGGGCAGCAGCAATTTCTGTGTGAAGAACATCAAGCAGGCGGAATTTGGACGCCGGGAGATTGAGATTGCTGAGCAAGGTAAAGACCGGGAATGGGAAGGGGATCATAAACAACCCTATCAAGATGCATGCCATACATTGTACCGTTTGAAAGCTAACTTGAAAGTTTCCTTGGACAATCCAGTATTCTGGACTCTGTGTAAACTGATCTCTCTGTATGGAACTTGAGCCTCAGGGTTCTTGCTCTGACTACTTCCTGTTCCTAGCATGTGGTAATTACACAGAGTAGTTTCTGTTTTCCTCCTCCATGGCACCATATTCAGAGATCTTCTTGCAAAGTCAGCAAGTCCTGGATCACTACATGGTGGTTAGTTCTGCGGGATCCCACCAGAGCTGCCAATTTCAAAGACCCAGATTTCCTGTAAGCAGCAAAAATGGGAAGATTTTCAACTAAGGATGTGGTGACTTGGTTGTTTGGTTTTTGTTACTGAGCACCCTCTGCTGGAGGAAGAGTAAAAATGAAAACAAGTTAAGTTGTGGTTTCTCCACCCGCCCCACTGCCAAATAAGGTCGCTTTACTCCTGTAGCTTTCACCCTGAAGCCATGCTCTAGACTAGGAGGAAGTACGGAAACCAAATAGACTAACAGTAAGACAGCCGCAAGCAGCTTCTTCTGAGGGTAAAGTTCTTCCTGGTCTGATGACTGTATATAGGAGTCCACTAACCATACCTTATTTGTTTCCTCTGGATGGATGATGAGACTTGTCCTCCATTTTGACCAGTTTTGAGAACTGACTTCATTTACTACTCAGTCTTCTGTCTGTATGACTGAAATACAGGAAGAAAGAATTCCAAGTTAGTAGATGACAACTCACCACTGTTGTTTTGTTGTTGAAGTTGCCGGTAATCACAGGAATGTGCTTGGAGTCTCTCACTTCATCTCATCATATCTCAACAGATCCTGGCCAGCTATAGATGTTGCTGGTTCGGTGGTAATGATGGTGCAGACCTAGCTCAAACGCTCTGTTCTTTCACAGACATGTCTGCTCTGATTTCACTCAGGAAACGTGCTCAGGGGGAGAAGCCCTTGGCTGGTGCTAAAATAGTGGGCTGTACACACATCACAGCCCAAACAGCGGTGAGTCTGTTGGGAGAAAAGAGGGGGACTTTTGATAAGAGGAAAAAGGAACTTACTTTTTACTTGCTCTCCTTTCCTTATCTACCCAGCCTTCAAATGCTATCAGGTGGGACCTTCTTGTTACACAACAGTAATTTATACTTTATTTGTATATTTATAACTTCCTTAACAATCCTCACTTAGGGAGATTTAGATTTACAAAAATATAATGTTATAAAACTGTTTCTGAGACTTTTTGGAGCATGTCTTTTGGGTCAAGTTGGATACCAACATGCCACCTATCTGGGTAGCACCATTTCGTAACTTCCGGTGTAGCACCTGTTGCCGCCATGTTGATGGATATTGTTTGCATGGGTTTTGTTCTCTTACTTGCCACTCCAGTCTGGCGCTCCTCTTTCTCACCCTGCGTCCCATCCATCTACACAGGTGTTGATTGAGACGCTGTGTGCGTTGGGGGCTCAGTGCCGCTGGTCTGCCTGCAACATCTACTCCACTCAGAATGAAGTGGCTGCAGCGCTGGCTGAGGCTGGTCAGTTCAACTTTTTCACCATCTTTGCCTCAAAATAATTATCCATACCTAATTTTTATGTATCACAATTGTCGTTACAGTGTCATTGTGTCTAGAGTCTAGTGGCCATAAAATTTGGACAATAATAAAAATACCAACTGGAAGAAAATGGCTAATAAAATTTGGGTTTGTATCCGTAATGGAATATTATGTAGTTGTTAAAAATGATGATTGAAAAAAACCTAATTACATGAAGAAGCATCCAATTCTAATGTAAAATTTTTGTGGAAGAATATTAAACTATATGAGTTCAACTGGTCTCCTTTCATCAAACATCTTGTTTTGAAAGAATAAAGTAAAAAAATACCTTCTATATTGCTAGTTCATTACATAATTTGAGATTCTTTATTGCATTGAAATTATATGAACTCTTCATGAGTTCATAACATTATTTATAAACAAAATTATTTTTATTGTTAAAATATTCAGAAGAAACTCATCATGAAGTTTAAGGATCTCCCCATCTTCCTAGGATCCTCAGAAAGCAACTTCAAAATCTTTTTTATGTTTCTTGTTTACTCTTTTCCTGGTATTAATTGCAGGAAATTTAGAAGTCCCCCCCCCACCAAAAAAAAAATCCCATTAATCCTACTACACAGATATAATACTTGACACATTTTTCCTTTTTTCTAGAGATGAAATAAATCCTGCTTAGTATGTATATAGTTTTATAACCTAAATATAGAACATTTTCAGAAACAGTTTTACATGTCCCTGAAAATTTTGACAGCATCATTTGTAATTGTCATATAGCCATGTGATTTTACTTCACTCTTTATATATTATTGGACATTTAGGTTGTTTGAAGCTGTTTGCTAACATGTTTGGATTTTCATTGCATTTATCTCCTTAGGATAGAGTTCCAAGTATAAATGGTCAAAAAGAATAACATCTTAAGGTTCCAAAATATTTTTAAAAGCAATAACCCCTTAAATTCTTAACCTAATTTCTGAACCGAAGGCGCTATTTTGACTTTTTAGTCTTCCTAAATTGTGTTCTTTCCGACATCATTTCAGTGCCCTTTTTCTCAGGAAGTGCCCTGGATGTCAGAAAATGATATTGGTGTAGGACACGCCCCAAAGGAGGAATTAGCTGATCTGTTTTTGTCTCTGCAGGAGTCGCAGTGTTTGCTTGGAAGGGCGAGTCAGAGGATGACTTCTGGTGGTGTATTGACCGCTGTGTGAACATGGATGGGTGGCAAGCCAACATGGTAATAATGCATTTTCTTCTACATTTTTGACAATAGATTTGTTTCCTTTTTTCCCTCAAAGCATGGTTCCCTAAATATGTTTTGGATGTTTGTTCTTATGCACTGACTTTGTTATTAAAGTGTTTAAGCTTGATAACTATTCAGAATTGGTCTGAGCACCGAATGAAAAGGTGGGGGAAGGGTGAGACGTATGAACACGTGCGGCTCAAACACAGCAGAATGAAACAGAAGGAAATGATTGTGGTACCTCTTTGGAATAGGAATCTGGCTTCTTTCCTTCCTGCCCCAGCTCTCTTTTTTGCATTCAAAAAGGCAATATATATATATTCTAAGACTCTAGACTAAAAATGAGTGTGACTAGCCTAATACTCCTCACTATAGCTTAGAACAAACTTAGGAATCCTTTTAACCATTTTACATCAACAAATTTTACTGTGTTTCCACTATCTAAACCTGCTCTAAAGAGCTCCAAAGAGCGCTCTTCCAAAACATACATACAGGGCTTCTTACTAGTACAGAAAGTGGGTTCAAAGTTCCCCCCAGCTCTAGCAGCCTGAATGCCCATAGAAGTCTTCTGGCTGTTCTATAGATCCTGGATGATGGGGGAGACTTAACCCACTGGGTTTATAAGAAGTATCCAAACGTGTTTAAGAAGATCCGAGGCATTGTGGAAGAGAGCGTGACTGGTGTTCACAGGTAACAGATTCTGGAGTAGCTGCCCCGTGTGTCTTTGCCTCAGCACATTCTTCTGGTCTCTGTTAGACTTTAGGGCTGTGTTTCACACTTGTAGTACTTAAATGGGAATAACTTCATTAGATAAAACTCAGGAGTTTTTACTTTGAAAAATCGAGAAGACCCTAAAAGGAAATTATTTCAGGTTCTAGTTTACATATTTTTCTTTCCCATTTATTCCACTGAGTGATTCTCAACCAATGTTGGGAGGTAGGGAGTGAGAGTATCTTGAAAAACTGTATTTAATATTGTATTATAATTTTATATGTGAACTCTGTAAAAGAAAAAATTCTGTTGTAAGTCTGTACATTATATACACTACAGAAAGTAAAACCGTGCAAAGTATTCTTAGCTTGTCGGAATATCTAAAAGATAGCTAGACGTGTTTCTCACTTGGGGACCTGTTGCACGCGTGCGCACACACACACACACACACACACACGGAACCATATCAGAATTGTTGGTGATCTTTGTGTATCAGAAATAGGCATGAGTTGTTTAAAGATCAAGAAAATACTGGTCTAAGGGAATACATGCATCCCTATTTATGGAAAAGAAAATTTCTTCAATTAAAAGAGGTTCTTGTTTTCTAAAAGTGGGGGGCAGAAACGGGGACATGGGGGGAATGGAAAAAAATGAGGGATAACAAGGAAATAATCTTGTGTACTGATATCCCCGGGCAATA
Source organism: Solenodon paradoxus (assembly GCA_004363575.1). Classification (NCBI taxonomy): domain Eukaryota; kingdom Metazoa; phylum Chordata; class Mammalia; order Eulipotyphla; family Solenodontidae; genus Solenodon; species Solenodon paradoxus. The sequence continues at coordinate 103,276 of RJWH01003159.1, read as the reverse complement.
AATGAGACTGAGGAGGGTAGCATGGAATTTGAAGAGATTAGGTAGACTTGCCATGTATTTTGTTGCACCAGCTAACTTTGTTTTTGTTTTTTTTTGTGTGTGACTTCTTTTCCCTTTAGGCTGTATCAACTCTCCAAAGCTGGGAAGCTCTGTGTTCCAGCCATGAACGTCAATGATTCTGTTACCAAACAGAAGTTTGATAACTTATACTGCTGCCGAGAATCCATTTTGGATGGGTAGGTTGAAATGTACAGATGTTCAGAGTTAAAGTTTATGTTTGGATTGGATTGGATTATGTTTGGATTATGTTTGGGTTATGTTTAGATTGGGGTGCAGTGTTAATTGGCCATTGCTCTAGTCTTGTTTCCTTTTGTTCCTTTGGCTTTAAAAGTTTCTTAGAAGAGTCCGTTTTATATTGAGCTCAGCCAGCTTCCGCCTGGAGTTCTTGTGGGATGTGGCCCTGCACTTTTCATTTTGAGCATAGAGACTGTGTTTGTACTAATAATGTTTGAGTTCAGCCCTTGTCTGTTTCCACAGCCTGAAGAGGACCACCGATGTAATGTTTGGTGGGAAACAAGTGGTGGTGTGTGGCTATGGTGAGGTAAATGGCTAGATCTTCTGTCTGTCTTCATAAACCTACTAGAGATACTGAGTGAAGAGACTTCCGCTCTCAGTGTCAGTCTCCGATGCAGAATTTTGAATATGCTTTCCGATCCTGTATCTCAGAACAGTAGCAAACATGTTTAATTCAGATTTATGAGTAGAGACATGCAGAATGTGAATTGCTTTTTAAGATTTCAATGCTTTGTCTTATGAAATGGGATATGGGCATCATTTTTCACCAATGATAACAGTAACTTTTCGTGAGACTTCAAAATGGAGCAATTTAGCCCCACAAGTGACTTACAGAGGAGTGAAGGGTAGAGTCTAGTGGCATAGAGTTGATTATCTCTAGAATAGGCTACAAGAGATTTATTGTCATCACTAGTGACTGACAGAAGTTTTCAAGCTATCTGACTGACTTTGAGTTAGATACATCTCAAGTAAGAATTATCAAGATTTTCTAGAATAAGAAATAAGAGGTATAGTTCTTCCTTTGGTCTTGTTTTCCCTAATGATAACATTTTTATTTTCTTAATCTCTTTATCCCAATCCTCAGCCCTGGCTCTGAAATACAAACTTTCTGCTAAATCACGTCTCTGACTAAGGGTCCCAGCAGATATGTTTTTGCTCTGCTTAGCTTGAAGAATTTCTAGATGATTGGTGAGTTCAGGGAGGTTGAATTCCATCTCCCAAACACACCAGTGTGACTTCTCTCTGACGCTCTGCAGGTGGGAAAGGGCTGCTGTGCGGCTCTCAAGGCGCTTGGAGCAATCGTCTACATCACAGAAATTGATCCCATCTGTGCTCTGCAGGCCTGGTAAGAGCAGAGCGGTGATGCGATTGCATTTGCTCCAGACACTTGGTGTCTTTGAGAGTTATGGTTGTGTCACCCATTCCTTGCAGAAATCTCTCAAAGGAGAAGGCTAGGATTGCTTGGTTCCCTTCTTTGTAATCCTGGGGCACTTCCATGGCCTCGCGGAATCTTGGGGAGTCTGAAGAGGCCAATATGTTTAGTTGAGCACAGCTTGTCACTTATCCCTGTGAGGTAGCACTGCATCTGACTTCAGAGTTGCAATGAATGGTCTCGTTTTGTAAGCAGCGTCTGTCCCACTTCTGCTTGTGGCTCATAGTCTTCCCTCCTTTCTTCCAGCATGGATGGGTTCAGGGTGGTAAAGCTAAATGAAGTCATCCGGCAAGTCGACGTCGTAATTACTTGCACGGGTAAGTGTCAGTGTTCCAGTGGACGTGAAGGGATATCCGCTCTGAGGCTCAGTTTTATAAGAGGTCTGACTCATACAGAATAAGCGAGACCTGTGCTTGGTGTAAAAGTCTCAGAAATGGAGTGAGTTCTCAGACCCTTAGCTTGTCTTCCCAAACAAAGAGCCTTTTCCCTGATGGCCGTTTATAAACTTGGACCTAGAAACCAGATAGCTGAGCCTACGCAGCTGTCGTGCAGTGCAGTGCTCCCTCACAGCACTTGCTCTTTAATGCCCGCGGGCCACCCTGTCATCCCGCGTTCTGACAGCAAGCCGGTCGGCACTCTGACATCCCAGCGCAGCTCTCCTCAGCAGCCGCCCTTACTTGCAGGGAACAAGAACGTGGTGACACGAGAACACCTGGACCGGATGAAAAACAGCTGCATTGTGTGCAACATGGGCCATTCTAATACGGAAATTGACGTGGTGAGACCCCTCGCGCCTGTTGCCCGGCCTATCACCCTCCCTCCTCCTGTGGCGGCCACGGTCAGCAGTGCTCTCTTTCAGACCAGCCTCCGCACTCCGGAGCTGACGTGGGAGAGGGTGCGCTCCCAGGTGGACCACGTTATCTGGCCGGATGGCAAGCGCGTCGTCCTCCTGGCAGAGGTACGCACAGAAGGACGCCGCCACTTGAGTGCACGCTGCACTGTGGCGGGGAAGGCAGGGAAAATACCGGCTGCTGTTTCCCCGGACCCTGCCTTTGCATAGAGGTGTGGTCCTCAAGTGGCCTGGCCCTCAAAAAGAATCACTCAAGAAATATCTGCTTTTTACTAAGTAATGTACTATCTTGACCCCAGCTGATTCTTAAGCTTGTCAGACTCTAATGGATTTGCAGAAAATAAGGTAACATCCAGAGTACGGATCTGAAATTGTAATTCTTCCACCAACTCAGTTGAGGGGGTATACAGACCTTTCCCGCCTTTGCTTGATGAAACTGGAATCTCAGATAGATGGATAGCACAGCTCATCCCAGGCTCTCTTTTACACAGGGACGTCTGCTCAATCTGAGCTGCTCCACCGTCCCCACCTTCGTTCTGTCCATCACAGCTACAACACAGGTATGTGCTAGCTTGGCGCTTGCCCCGCACTGAAATTAGTGGGACAGAGCCGGGTGTGGTTCCCCCGCATGAGAATGAGTCTTGTTCTGTTCTTAGCAGCCTATTCTTGTTTCATTTCATAAGGTATCAAGACTCAGACTTTCTGATGGGGTCAGGCAGAATGAATGTTTCCCTTTGAGTTGGTTTTAGTTGAGAATAGAATGTTCCAGGTTTGTTGTATTTATTCTGTTCTTTATCAGGAGCTAAACAAAAACACCAACAGATCCTGTTGGGATGTGTGTTGGCATTTATTATAGGCCAAGTCCTGGGTGCTATCATTATAGCACATCACTGTAGTGTTTACCAGAAGACCCTGTTAAATCTAGTTGTATTTATCTAAGAGTGTTTTTGTGGTTTCGGACCCTCTTTTCCCACCTTAGGCATTGGCATTAATAGAACTCTATAACGCACCAGAGGGACGATATAAGCAAGATGTATACTTGCTTCCTAAGAAGATGGGTGAGTGAAAAACAGTAGAAACTGGTGTTGAGCCCCAGATTGCATGGTTTATTTAAATGAACCCTATGAAAAGTATTGAATTTGGAGTTCTGATTCCTACACTAGCACTGTGATTATTGGACCTCAGGACCATGAACCTTAGTTTCTTTATCAGTAAAATGAAAAATACTACATACATTGCAGAATTGTAATTAGTTGTAATGAGGAAAATTACAATTAATGAGAAAAAGTGCTTAGCACAAGGGTTTAGGGCAGATACTCTTACTCTAAGTAGGCTTACAAAGTCCAGTAAGCTTCCCACTGCAAGTGAATGTAGCCTGGGGCCAAAAGGAGAAAAAGAAACAAATAAAGCTTTTACTGCCCATCCTTTGTGTAGACATGCAAACAACACCTTGGTGCCCTAGGGGAAAACTGTGCTGTGTTCCTGCCACAGCAGGTCTCATTGCTAGTTTCTTAACTTTCTGACCGGTGGTCTCACATCCCAGTGAGAGCATTGGTCAGCCCGAAGCCCTGTCCTCTAAAAGCCAAAAAACCTTGCTCTTATTGCCTCCAAAAGTTTGTCAGATTGATTTTTTTAATAATTCATTTTTATAAAGGTAAAGCAAAAAGGTTTATCTATGGAAAAGTAATAAATTTGTGCTACTTGCCTTAGAAATCCATGAACCTAAGATTTGAGGTCTTAATAGAAATTATTGTAAATAAGTGTTAATAACATAAGGCTCTTTTGAATTTGTTGGTGTCCAGTTTGATTTATAAATTAACTGTCATCCAATTAAGGAACTTGCTGCAGGAAGGTCAGAGTAGTACATGACATGTTAGCCCCTGAGTTGAAGCCAAAACCTTTATCAGAGAAAGCTGGGAGGGATAAGTCCACACCATGTTGTCACCATGCTAAGTGGCTTTCTAAATGTACTCCCAATATACTGAGAGAAGTACCCTGCCAGAAAGTACCTTTTTTTAATTAAGCAAGTATTCAAGTTGTGGGTTCATTGTGTTATTCCATCCCTTGTCCTCTTTCTCAAAGTTTCAAATGAAGATGGGGGGAGATTCTACCCTGAGAGGCATTTTTTTTTTAATTTGTGTTTTGTTTTAGTAATTATTCTAGACATTAAAATAGCTTCCTATGTATAGGTTCCCCATTTCTTAGATATATTTCAACACACCCTGCCCTCCACCAGATCACCCAGTGTTCTTTCCCATTGTCCAGTGGGATCCACCACCATGTGCCCCCGCCCGCCCCATTCCCTTTTGGTCACCTCAGTTCTGTTGCAAGTGTTTCAGAGTTGGTTATGTGTCATCTGTTCCTTTGTTTTGTCTATTCACACTCCACCTATGAGTGAGGTCATCTGGTATCTATCTTTCTTCTTTTGACTTGTTTCACTTAGCATAATCCCTGCTAGGTCCATCCATGCCCATTCAGATGACAGGGTTTCATCTCTTCTAAGGGCTCTGTAGTATTCCATTGTGTATATGCACCACATCTTCTTTGTCCATTCATCTGATGTTGGGCACTTAGGTAGTTCCTGGTTCTTAGCTATTGTGAGTAGGCCCACAAAACATGAAGATACACCCATCTCTGCAGATGGATGCTTTTGTAATGAGAGGCATATTTAAATGGAGTCTGCTTCCCTGCCACTTTATTTTTCCTAGATGAGTATGTTGCCAGCTTGCATCTGCCATCATTTGATGCCCACCTGACAGAGCTGACAGATGACCAAGCAAAATATCTGGGACTCAACAAGAATGGGCCATTCAAACCCAACTATTACAGGTAACTTGGAGAAAGCAAGTGAAAAGCTCTTTTCCCCAATATTAAACCAAACAGGCTAGTCAGCTTTCTTACACAGTGTGATACCTTGTCAGAGTCCAAGAACTTTGCTCCAAACTAACAGCATAGATAGACACAAAGAAGTAAGGATTTTCTAAACTTTTATGCTTGAATCTCCCTCAAGAGATTTTGATACGATTGTTCCTGAATAGGGTCCAGTCTTATTTTATAAAAGCCTGCTCACATTCTTCTAATGTTTAGGCAGGGTCAGAAAACTCTGACTTGCATTATCAGGGAACCGAAGATAAAACCAGAGATGATGTTGTCAGAAACCTCGTGGAAGCCCAGGGGGAAAGCGATCCCTGGGGAGTCACTGGTTTGACTGCAAAGGTCCCCACCTGGGGTGGGTGGGGGGAACATCTGGAGCATATACTCTGTCTTCAGTTCTTCTCTTGGAACTCTCAAGTGGAAGGTGTAAGTGCTAACCACTCACTCTCTTTCTTTACAGATACTGATGGACCATATTACCAAGGACCAGTCCACGTGAACCACAGAACTCTAAGAGAAATATTTTTTAAGATAACTTTTATTTTCTTCTTATTCCTTTCCTCTTGATTTGTTTTCGTAATAATTTCATCCTTGTTTTGTTCTTGTCTCTTTGTTTTTTCATCTCATTGTCGAAGTTCTGCAAACCACACAGAACTTGCTTCATGGCTCTTTAGATGAAACTGAGATTCAGGGTTCTTCATCCTAGTACCTAAAGAAGGGTTTTACTCTCCCCACCCAGAAAGGTGATTCTTTACCATTTCTGGGGACTTTAGTTTTAACTGGGTACCTTATTAACAGAAAATGCTAAGGTACCTTCTATGTGGAACAATCTGCAATGTCTAAATTGCCTTAAAAGAGCCCACTTCTTAGCTGCTGAAATCACTTCTTCACTTCAGAGGAGCAGGGATGGTACCTGCCAGCCAGGTAGGTTAGATGTAGGTGGTGCATGTTCATTTCCCCTAGGTGTTCCCAGCCCTTTTTCCTGTGTAAAGGTGGTGTGTCTGGTTCCAAGATTCATGCCTAGTGAGTGTTGCTTGTCAAGATCCAGTAGGCCCACTTGACTTAGTACAGCCCTTCCTCCATTCCCACCAGACTGTCTCATTTTCCCGGTTTCTAACCAGACTATACTCTGTTAAGTTGGATTTTCTTCCCTAGCATTTATTTTTGTTGTACCAAAAAAAAAAAAAAAAAGGTTGAGTGTTATTACCAAGGAACTACTTGGGTGACTAGTTATTACCAGTTTCTCTTTTGAACCAATGGAGCTTGAGAGTACAGAGTTGAGTCTAGAGAAACACTGGCCTCAGACTCTGATAAATCTCTGTTTCTAGGCCACAGTTTATATAGCTTCAATGAGCTGAGGCCATAACAACAAATTCTGTCAGCTCTGCCCCATACAGCTTTTGCTGAAGGCAAATTTCTTAAGCCATTACTCAGTATAAAGCACTGAGCTCTCTCTTTAGGATTTCTCCTTTAAGAGCAAATTACTGGCCAGCTGTGCTTCTGCAACCTAAAATATTTAATGGGAGATAGATGTGGATGGGAGGAGGAAAGATAAATTGGGCCAGGATGAGGGAACTCTAGCTCTGTATAACATGTCTAGTACTTCAGTCCCTGCATAACAAGTTTTACGGAAGCAGTACCACTTTTGATTGACACACATCACAAATGGTTCATGAACTAAGATCTTAAAAGGGCAGTTTGTGTGTAGAGAAAGTCACCAGCCTGTCCTGGCTCACACTCCAAAAGAATCCCCAGAGAGGCACTCTCAAAGATCAGAGAGATGTATTTCCATGCCACGCACCCTGCTTACCAGCATTTCTGCATGGGTGGATGAGCTTTATGCTCGTGAGCTTTTCAGTATATAATTATCCAGGACTCTAAATCCTCAACTTGTTCTAGCTTCTGATTTTCAAAGTTGAGTCAAGCATTTGTGCTAGGGACTAGCAATTTTCATTTCTCTATTGCCATTGATGAGAGACAGATACTAAAACAGGAATGAAAAAGGAAAGCTTTTTACTCTGAAACTTACTAGCAGGGGACAGTGGTCTTGCCAAAACTTTTCCCCCTTTCCTTTCCTATTTCTTCCCATTGGGCCCCTTCCCATTCCTTGACCATGCTTTCTTTGTAGATGCTAATGGTTCAAGCCCTTTTTCCCAGGGCATTTAACCTGCCAATCAGAACATCCTTTAGGTGAGGTCATCTGGCCCACAAGTGGTATCCATTGTGTGAGCGCTGCTGGAGGGAGGGCCAGGTCCTGCTGCCTTCTGGCCTGCCCCTGCTCCCATATCTATTACTGTGTTCATAGGAATAATAGGTAAGGGCTCCGTCTCTGTCAAGCCATGTACGAAAGGACACTGGGAAAATGTCTGGCATCAGAGGGAGCATGTGGAAAGCAACTTGGGAGGAACAAGTTTATTTTCTATTGAATAATTTTTAATGAATGCAATATAATCCTTGCAGATGAGCAATAATCATTAAAGTCAATTAAAATGATAAGACCTTACTATAAGTCTTGTGTCATTCTTGCTTGAACAATAGAACTTCATCAGAACCTGTTTTCTCTGGTGGGACAAGTCATAGGACAGCAGTGTGCAATAGGCATTTGTTGAGGACTGAGTACATTGAGGAAGAGCCTAGATTTAGAGTCCTTAAGTTCTTAAGTTTTGCGTGGCCACTCTGTGCCAAGTATTGGGTCTAGGCATTTTCACTGTATCTTCCCTCAAGCAGCAGACTTTAAAAAGAGCAGCATACTTGTGTTTATGTTTCAGGGCTCCTGACTTGCAGAACCTCCTTGTAAGACCCTGCACCTAATTTTTCTCCTCAGAGAATGCCTCCAAGGTCATATAAACATCAGCCCCCCCCCACACACACACACCTATGTCCATCTCAAGTCTTAGTGTTTTCTGATGTAAATAATTAATAATACTGTTAGAAAGCAATACCTTTTTTTTTTTGTTAAATAGATCCCAAACAATGCTGATTTCTCTACAGGCTGGTAAAATGAGTGTTTTTCATTATGAGTCTTTAATTCATGCACAGAAATCCAAATTTAAGATACACCTGATAAGCCTAATTAAGACATTTTGACTTTGTAACTGTCTCATGAATCTATTTAATAACTTTCCAGTTTATAAAGTCTGTTATCATAGAAAATATCTAGAAGTTGAATATTTGAGTACAAAGAATTTGTATAAACTATTGACCTTATAGTTTCATTAAGTGAATTCTCCTGAGTGTTTTTTATGGCCTGTTGTGTACCAAAGTCTATTTTAGATACTTGGGGTACATCTGTGAAAATCAGAAGATTTCTTTCTTTGTGAGTTTACATAGAATTTCAGTAGGGTTGAGATTTCCCCCTTTTCCTTTATGCAGAATCACACTATGGAGTAGGACTGAGCAAGCTAGCAGAGCAAACACATGAATTCACAGCTTGGTGTGTTCCGGAGGGAGCTGGGGTCATGGTTCTGGGCAGGGATTCATCCTAGACATGGCAGGGTGTCCCTGCAGGGAATGTCAAAGCATCCTGTAGCTCTGTCTCCTAAGAGATCGGTCTCCCTCTCCCCACAGAACAGTACACACACCTAGCAGCCAGATTCAGGCACTGCATTCTCTTCTGGAAGGAGCCAGGTTTCCTTGGAGAACTGTCTGCTTCCAGTGGCTGGTAGGGACAGTACTAGATGAGCCAGAAAGTAAGGAAGTACTAAAAAATAAAAGGTGATGTGGTAGTACCCAGTGCAGGGACTGAAGAGTCAAGTGCACCTGCTGAATTTGGGGGCCCAGTGGCTTGGAGTCCAGTGCTTGGACTGCTGCACATTTGGTGGCTGGATGCCAGGGATGTGGGCGATCCACAGCTCCTCAGTAGCCAGGGAGGCAGCACAGCTTGCACACAATTCTGTGCAATTCTAAGAAGAAATCCACTTTATGGAAGAAAAACATCAAGACATATTAGGATTCCAGTTGTCAAAGCATAGAACAAAATCTGTACAGAGCACATGAGAGCTGGTGCCAATGGGACCACCTGTTTGTTTATTGGGAGCTAAACCAGCAGCATCAATTACTGGAAAAATACGTCTCTGTCCATTGTCCTGTTTCTTTAACTGGAGAATAGCAATTTAGTGCACAGATGCTGAGGGGCATAATACTCCAAGTTCATACAATAAAGTAACTAATTCTGAAAAACATGCACCTACTCAAGGGATATTTGATAAAAATGGGATAAAGGGAGATTTGAAACATTTACTCGTAACAAAATTAGCAAAGCCGTCCACTGTGTGTCATCTACAGAGGGATAAAGCAGTCTTTGGACCATCTAATTTATACCATTTGGATAAATTTGCCGTAGGCACATTATTAGGAAGACCTTCATATTCTTCAGTCAATGCACCAAAATCACAACTGATGGGCTTTATGAAAACTGATCAACTGGTAGTATACAAAGGTCTAAAGCAAACTCTTGTGCCACCAGAAATAATTCTGGAGAAAGTTGAGCACACTCCTTAGACAAATCCATTGTGAAAAAATGGTAAACTCAAAAAAGTTTTTCTCATTTCTTCCACCACCTATAACCAGATCACATTCCTTCAGTAAACTTATAGATCTTACAAAGTCTTAGCACACCCTGATGGAGTAATGGTTTGGTCAACTGCCTTCGGTCAAGGCACAGTCCACATATCCCAAGGACCCGGGTTCACTCCCTGCGTCATGAACAACAAAGATGTATAACTAAACGAAAATACATAAATGTTCGTTCCTCCTCTACCTTCCAGCCTGCCTGCCTACTCGCTTTCATTCCTGCCTGTACCTTTCCTTTAAGAGACAAGTGTTTTTAAAGGTAGATCTTACGAAGTCAGCAATACCAACACCAAGAGCTACCCATTAGAATGTCCCTAAGGTCAAGTGTGCTAACAAGAAATTCCCTGAAGTCAGAAGTATTCAGTGGAAATTAATTTTTAGAGGATGTATTAATAGAGTGCTGCTGGTGGAAAGAAAGTGGTTGTACCAAATGGCGAAATGTAACTTCTTTGTTGGGTTTTAGGATGGTCGATCCCTCTACTTGACATCTCACTGACCACCTTTTCTAGGACTGTCACAGTGGGTGGAGATAATTCACTTGACACATGTGTAGAGGAGGATCCTACTCTGCCCTCTTGGCTAAGGACAGAGCAACTGATAAGGAACAAGAATAAATTGGGAATAATAGTTACAGAACAGGAAATAACCAGGCTGAAGCATGATGCTAAAATTAGTCATATGGATGTCATTTCCTTTTTTGTCATCTGATAAAAGTTTTAAGTGAAGACCGGTGATGATGTAGAAGAAGACACCAACAGAACTAGAATAACTTCTGAAGAAATGTCTCTCAAAAAAAAGAAGAAAAGAAAAATATACCACCAAAAGATGCATTCGCTTCTCCCAAGGAAGATGAAAAATCCTTTAGTAAAACTGAGAAGTGCATAGATATTCTGACTTACAGAAGTGAATGCACAAGACATAATTTGGGGAATAATTTCACTAGATACACATCTGGTTCTTCATTTGAACTCTTTCCATCTTTCCATCTGATAGCTTGATGGAACATGCATGTGGGATAAAGAGGATTATGGGACTTCAAGGATGATGACTTTATTCTTGATGTGGATCTGCCTGAGGAAGCACCGCCTGAAAACGTGGATTGTAGCAGTATGAACTATTTTGATGACACAAATATTCAGCAGTCTCAGAATTTTGGGAAAGGCCACCCACAGGTGGAATGGATGGGAGTATTAACCATCTGACTACTATGCCCCACTGCCCCATGGGAGCAGTGACTTGAGCAAAGTTTCTCCCTTTGGGGAATCTTTTGGTCATTTTGAAAGCTGTAAAGGGCCCCCCTTTTTCCCAGCTAAGAATATGTTGCAGATACACCCCAAAATACAGTGACATGGGATGAGATGATCTTCTAACATGTGACCCAGGACTGCACCACTCATAACTCAGTGACTCCCTGAAATATGTGCTGCGTGAGCCTGATGGAAAGGTTTGTTGCATGACTTTCGTCTGTCATTGCTATACAGGCTGGAACCAGAAGACGGTGATCAAATACGTAAGAATGTAGATTTACTAAATGAAAACTTATGGAAGAAATAAAGGGAAAAGATGAAAATTCCAGCTATTAGGGGATCAGCTTGCAATTCAGTGTAACTGCCACCAACAATCAAAAGAGGAGCAGTTCACAAATGCCAATAAATATACCCGAACACCCTGGAGAAAAACTCCAGTACTATAACCTTGCAGCAGTCTCCCCAGACTCACAGACCATGCCCAGGGAAGGCTAATAAAGCTGCAACAAATCAAGACCCATGGTGAACATTAATCAGGGCATGGCATGTCTGAATGAAAACTTTACACATGGCTTGCAACAAGAAAGCAATTCTGGCCGCACTCTGGTGGAGTATCAAGCCAAAACAAGGAACAATGTTCCAACATTTTTGCAATCAGATCTAGAATATCAGAAGCAAATTTATCTCAGGCATTTCACTGATCATATTGAAGACTCAATGGACTCTAACCAAGGTGTCCAGAGGGATTTTTCTGTCTCAATAGATACAAGTTCATCATACGCAAAACAAAAAATGGCAGCATCTTTCAGACCTTGCAAAACTATGTCCAGTTCCTACAGAAACCACTGTCTCTGCAATAATACAACCTGACTCAGTGGGGTGACAGGAATAAGTGAAACCACCATTGGTTCTAGCATCTCCCAGATTTCCCCAGAAGCCCTTTCAACTCATCTCGTAAGCAGGGAAGATCCCTATCCAGAATCTTGTACACAGAAGTACTTCATTTTCTTCTACTGTTTTGTGCGTTATAGATTTCGAATTTTATTTTTCACAAGATTTTTATTTAAAGAACTTGTCACATTTAAGAAATGTGCATTGCTGACTTGGATATTTTTGTATAGGAGTGTGTGTGTGTGTGTGTGTGTGTGTGTGTGTGTGTGTAAGCAGTTTTAAGTTGATATGGTTTTATTTTTTTTAATTTAAATTGAAGGTGGCCATCTCTCCTGAAAGCCAGCACTAAGTTGAAACACCAGGCTGAAACAAATCACTCAGCTCTATGCAGAGGTAAAGTTTTCTTATAATGCCCAAAAGAAATTTTTTTTTTTAAGGGAAGGTACATACAGGAATGAAGATAAACAGAGGCAGTTAGGAAGAGAGAGAAGGAAGATGCATTTTTATTTATTTAATTTGGGTTTTCATTTTGGCTTGTTGCCACTGGCCCTGAGCCACGAGCCTGGGACCTCGGGATGTATGTGGACTATACCTAACCCCTGTTCCACCAGGGCACACCAGAAATTATCTTTTAATCTGTAAGGAAGAGATTCTTTATCAGGCTTCAAGCAGTGCTGTTGCCGGTTACTTCTAAATGGACATCAGTCACTTTTAACAACGCCTCTTTGCTTTTTTGTTTGAATCTCTAAATAACTGCCATTAGTTTAAAGTTGATAATCCAGGACTTTTGAAGTAGGATGGAGCAAGACAAAATCCTTTTGAAAGGACAAAGTAAAAGCAGAAGACAAAATTTTAAAGGAAAGGTGCAGGCAGGAATGAAGGCAAGTAAGCAGGGAGGCAGGAAGCGAGAAGAGGAAGAAACTTGTTTTTATTTAGTTGTTCATCTTGGTTGTTCCCGCCAACTCCGTGACGCGGACCTGGGTCCTTGGGGTATATGTGAACTGTTCTCTCAGCCGAAGGCAACAGACTTAACCACTACTCCACCAGGGGTGCCCAAAAGTATAAATCTTATCCTCTCCTTTTTGTACCCACTAGCTACATTTTTTTATATTTTGTCTTTTGAAAAACATTCTTCGTTAAATTTATCTTGCACAATAGTGTCTACAAATCTTGTACATCTTAACTCTGACAGAAAACTGCAAACTAACTCCTACTGATTTGTGGTCTTATGACTGTCTTTTCTGCCTTTCTTCAAGGGTTTTCCTTTGTCACCCAGTGGCCACTATGTTCCTTAGGTTAGGTTAGTACTTACCTATATCCTGGAAGACATAGGCATGCCTCTTTTTTTAATTAAATAATTTTATTGATTTTTGCTTACATTGCTCTATGCATTTAGGATATCGAAATAGTTCCTCAGTTTCTGTGCATTTCACAGCACACCCACCACTGGACTTCTAGTGCCTTCACCACCTCCTTGTCCTGTCTTCCACTCCCTGCCCCTGGCAGCCACTGTCTTGTGTCCTGTGAGTGCTGGGGGTTTGTTCATTTGTTTTGTTTCATTAATAGTCCACATATGAGTGAATCCATCCTGTTCCCCCCCACCACCTGCCTTTTTTAGTTTGTTTGGTTTTGGTTTTGGTTTTGGGGGGTTTTATTTTGCTTATTTCACTTAACATGATCCCCTCCAGTTCCATCCATGTCGTTGCAAAGGGGACGATTTCACCGGTTTTTTTTTGAGATATATACGATTCCATCGAGTATCTAGACCACAGATTCTTTATCCAGTCATCTGCTGATGAGCGTTCAGGTTGTTTCCATGTCTTGGCTGTTATGAACTTTTGTGACAATCACATCTGCTTCGAACATAGGGGTGCAGATATTTTTCCTGATTAGAGTTTTGGTGTCTCAGAGTATATGCCTACGAGTGGGATGCCTGGATGAAATAGTGGCTCCATCTTTATTTATTTGAAGATTCTCCATGCTGTTTTCCAAAAGAGGTTGCTAATTTACATTCCCACCAACTGTGTAGGAGGGTTCCTTTTTCTCCGCACCCTCTCCAACACTTGTTTCTAGTCTTTTCTAGAAAAGCCATTCTCACTGGTGTGAGGTAATATCTCATTGTGGGTTTTATTTCTATTTCTCTGATGCTGAGTGATGTAGAACATTTTTTCTTGATCTGCCTTTTCAGAACCGTCTGTCTGTTCTCTTCATTGAAGAGCTGCCTGCCCAGAGTCTTGACCTTAGGGCAAGTCAGAAAGCCAGTGCCATTAGAATTCAGTTTCATCTGCTGAATATCCACTTCCAGCTGATGTGTGGTCAGTGAGCCTCCCTGGTGGGGAGCAGCTCTGGAGAGGAACTCGTCTCCATTACTAGTTAAAAGAGATACCTTCAGACCCTGAATGTTGCCATCTCCTCCTTTGGTCAAAGCTCTGCCCCGGTTTCCTAGAACTGCCCAACAGATTAGACTAAGCCTGCACATGAAAGCGTTGCTTATTTTAAGTTTGGTAGAGCAGCCAAGCTAACAGACTGTCAGCCATCTTAGTGGAAGTCTTAGGAGTTAATTATTCTGTTTTCCTAGGTAGCTCTAGACAGCTTTTGAGAGATTTTCCAGTCTTGTTTGCGCTGTGGTTGGTCATTCTCTGTGAAGGCTGTCTCTAACAGCCGTAGCACAGCCTGTGCTATTGGGCTCCCCACCTCTGGTTTTGTGTTTCATTAACCCCATCTTTGTGTGTGAGTAATCCATCACAGACAGCCTACCTACCTTACTTGTGAAACTGATGGAAAAATCTTGGTCATTCAAGTCAGTACAGTTAGGTGGGTGTCCCTCAGAGTTTACTATTTTTGTCCAGTCAAGGATTCTCTTTTCCTTGAAATTTGGTTTAAATTCTGGGACCAAAATGCCAAGAAGTTCTGTTCAAAGGCAAAACTCAAAATTCAAAATCTATTATTATCATTGACATTTACCGCACGAAACATTGCTCCAGGTTTCCCTAAATTAGCCTGATGGAATAAGACATGCAAATATCCACCACTGGAAGCATAGCACCACTCAAATTAATTGCAGCAGTAATAAGCAGCTGTTTTCCACAGACGCCCCAGTGAAGGAAGCAGCAGTGTTTTGCTTAGGCAAGAATCTAGGACTAATTTTCCCACCTTTCTGGTACATGAGGGTTGAAGTCTGAATGTAATGGGGGCGTCTTCTTTGCCAAATCAAGTGAGTGACAATCACATCTCTTCTTTGCTCAAATAATTCTGTGTTTCCAAAGATTTAGCAGTTTAATTAGATCTGTGGAACCGGGGGAGGGCAGAACTATTCTCTCACCATTAGCATGGTATTCTCCAAGAAGCAAAAACAAAGTCAAAGAAAACTCATTATGAGTCATGTTCACCTTAAAAGTGGCAGAGGTTGGAATCTAGAGATTTAATTTGTTTTTACAGTTGTGTATCACATTTATGTGTGGAATTCTTGCCGTATTATTTTTTTGAGTAAGGGTTATGCGCATTTAACTACCTCCCCAGCTTTCTTCTTCCATGATAGGATTCTCACCAGAGGGGTTTTGAGAAAGCAAAGTAAAAATGTATTGTTTACATAATGTAAGTAAAGTGCCTGAAATAATCTGCAGATTCCAATCTAATAGCTCTCATTTACTTGGATGTTGTCAGATTCAGTTATGTAACTGAAGTCTGGTACTTTCTCTTTAACATGTTTTGTCCCTTGTAGTAGTGGTGTCTAATGTCATTAAAAATAAATAAAAGTTCTTTTCAGTGGGAAAAAACAAAGAACTAGAAACCCCCAGCTTTAATGTCATTAAAAAGAAATAAAAGTTCTTTTCAGTGGGAAAAAACAAAAAACTAGAAACCCCCAGCTAAAGCCTCAAAACTTCCAGAACGAGACAAATATCTCCAGGACATGAATAAGAAGAACATAGGTTATGCAGAATCCAAACAGCAATTTGAATCCTGAGGATTGTTTGTCCTCTAATCGATATCCTGGTCTTCCTAAACCAAAGCTACATTACGTACATAGGCATCACCTGCTAATTTTTTAAACTGTGTAATAGTGTTATATGCAGTCTGTTACCATGATGGAGAGTCCATGGAAAGCCTGCAAATCTTTACGTGTGGAAACGTCACCAACCACCATGGAGGCATGTTAGAAAGACACAGGGATCGATGAGTATGTGAAGAAAGGGAAACTTTATATACTGTTTGTGGGAATGTAAATTGGTACAGCCATATGGAAAGCAGTATGGAACTTCCTCAAAAAATTGAGAATGGACATTCCATACTGTCCTGCTAGCTTGCTCCTGGGTATCTACCAAAAAACACAAAACCACTAACTTGAAGAGATATATGTACCTACATGTTTATTGCAGCATTTTTTGCAATAAAAATAAATGAAAACAACCTAAGTGCCCATTAACAAATGAGTGGATAAAAAAGCTGTTGTATATATATACACAGTGGCCTACTACACAGCCCTAAAAGGATGAAATCCTGCCATTCACAACAACGTGGATGAAACTAGAGGGGATGATGCTAAGTGAAAGAAGTCAGAAGGATGGCTTATCCTAGTGACTAGCCTAGCAGATAGAATACATGCATCCCAAGGACCTGGGTTTGAGAGCTAGGGCCTGGAAGAGCAACCCAGATGAACAATTAAATCAGAAGTTAAATAAATAAATAAAACGCTTCCTCTCTTTTCCTGCCTGCTTGCCTAGTGGCCTTTATCAAAAAAGAAAGAGAAAGAGAGAAAGAAAGAAAAAGAAAGAAAGAAAGAAAGAAAGAAAGAAAAAGAGATAAAGAAAGAAGTTACAGGGAGAAAGACAAATACCGTATGATCTCATTTGTGTGGAATACAAGGAAACAAAACAAATGAACAGACAAAACAAAAAACAACCCTTGGACATTGACACTAGATCTAAGGCTGCCATCAGGGAAGGGAGAAGGGGCCGGAGCAAGTTGTGGGGGAATTCCAGTAGAAAGTGCTGGAGGGCTATTGGAAATTTGGACATGGACATACACTGTCCATAGATTTGATGAAGAGTGAACCTGAACATCTCAATTATATTATTTTGTAAATCAAAGTTACTTCAATTTTTTTAAAAGTTAATAGCAGCCAACTTTAAGGGATTTACAGTGGACAAATTTGAGACAATCTGAATACCAAAATAAACTGATATGAATGAACGGCTTAATTAAGAATGGGCTATGTACATAGTTTTAAGTTACCTCTCCATAAAATATTTCTTAAGTAGAGTGAGAAAAAGAGCGGTTTAAAGTGGAGGCATGCCCTGGTGCAGTTAGATTCACTGCTCGCCCGCTGTGTGTAGTCCACGGGGCAGTATGCAGAGGAATGAGCGGAAAATTAACTAACTGGCAATACGTGAGTGTTCGAAGAGTAAGGACCCCAAAGAACTAGGACCCACCACAGCAACTTGGGTTTAGGACATGCTCCTGGAAATTCTCACGGTTTTTACTCCAGGTAACCTGGACACACCCATGAAGAAAGAAACCCCCACCCCTCATATATATTCAAGAATCCATCTTGCCTGAGTGTGTGAGAGGCAGGCAGCGCAGGTCGTACACACGTGTGCATTCTCCTGATGTAACTTTCCCGGCTATCAGGGCGCTTTAACTCACTGTTGCTGCTTTTAATAAACTTGCTGTGTGATCCTGACTCTCTCCATGTGGTTCTCTCCATGAATTCTTTCTGGATGGCCCCTGAGTCTCATCAGTGTGTCTCAGCTCACCCTCGCCCACATCACATATGCATCCCAAGTACCTGAGTGCATGTCCCAGGGTGAGTGGTGAGTAGTGGGGTAGGGGACAACCAAGATGAATAACTATGAACTAAATTTTAAAGACTTGAAAAACAAATTGTTAAAAGGAAAAGTGCAAGTAGGACTGAAGGCAATGAGGCAGGCAGGCAGTAAGAAAAAGGAGGAAGACGCATTTTAATTTTATTTCCATTTAGTTGTTTACTCTGTTGGTTTTCCCCCACCCTGGACCCAGGACTCAAACATAGGGGTATGTGACCTGCATCCTTCAGAGGCGATTGACCTAGCCACTACTCCACCAAGGTTCACCTAAAAAAATTTTAATGAGAATTCCAAGACCAAAACAAAACAATAATCAGACTTCAATTGTCAAAAGAAGAAAGATAGATACCAGATGACCTCACTCGTAGGTGGAATGTGAATAAACAAAACAAAGGAACAGATGAAACAAAACCAACCCTTGGACACTTGCAACAGAACTGAGGCTACCAACAGGGAATGGGGGCCGGCTGGCAGAGGGAGGCGGGTGTGCAAATAGTCGTGGAGCCCACAGGACAATGGGGAAGAACACTTGGTGATGTGGTGGAGGGCAGGGTGTGTTGACATAGCTCTAGGGAATGGGGACCCTATACTTAGGAAGTTAATGTGTGGAATAATTACTACAGTCAAATAAAAGCAAAAAAAAAACCAAAACACCAGACTTTTTACTTAATTGAGAAAAAATTGTAAGTCTATTTAGGAACATCTTTGATCAGATAATAATAGTAAATAAAGCCTTTAGGGTTAGCAAAGGGAAGAAATCAACAGAAAAATACTGTTGCATGCCCTACATGAAGCAAAGTGTCTCACTGACAAGACATCCCAAGGGAAGGAGTACACAGACCAGATGTTCGGACAGGCAGGGAGGAGTGGGACAGCAGGGAGGAGTGGGACAGCAGGGAGGAGTGGGACTGCAGCGCACCAGTCCAGAGTACTCCCTGAGCAAAGACAGCCTGCTAAATAACCTGAATGTGGGAGATCCCAGAGGAGCTCGTGAATTTTGAAAGAATGCAAAAGGAGAATCAACATAGTATTTACTAAGTGGTTGCGAAACCCTGGGTTAGAGCAAAGGTCAGGGACCTATAGCCTCCCTTAAGCCAGCCCTGACCCACTGCCGGTCACGAGGTCGGAATGGTTCTGATTATTTTAATGGCTTTTAAATACTATGACTAATCTTTTATGACGTGAAAATTATATAAAATTTAAATTCAGTGTCCATAAATGAAGTTTTTTATGCACAGCTCCACTCATTCGATGACATAGTATCTGGCGGCTTTCATGCCAGAATGGCAAAGGTGCGTAGCTGAAACCAAATGGCTCACAAAACCTAGAATATTTACTATCTGGTTATTTACAGAAAAAGTTGTTGAGCCCAGGCATAAAGATTACTTTGGGTACAAAGGAAAGTTGTCTTGGAAGACATCGATTTGTATTCTATTAGGTAAGAAGAGGGAGTCTCCATGTGAGAGAGGAAAAAGAACGGAAGTGCTAGAAAGGAAAGGATATGGAATGACTATTCGAGTCTAGATGGCAGGTGCTACATCTACCTGTCTCCTGGCCAAGACTCACTTTGGGATTTGGAAATCTCAGAAAACTGACAAAGCAACTTAAGAATTACTTGGAGATACACCCTGGTAGCTTAGCCCCTAAATCGGCAGCTGGGACATAGACCTCTTACAGCTCAGGGACCAAGTTCAGGACTGGAGGGAGCAAGCGACCAAAAACGAACAAATAAGTAGAATTGTTTCCTCCTCCCCTCCCTTCTTGTCTGCCTGCTGCCCTCATTCCTGCCCGCTTAAAAAATTGGAAACATAGTGTGTAGTTCCAATTTAGAATGTGTGAATGAGTAATCAATTTAGACTTAGTAATGCAGTTTTGGAAACTACACATTGTTGGAACCTTTCGTTGTTGTTTAAAGAAAACAGGCAAGAATGAAGAGGAGTAGGCAGACAGGCAGGAAGGGAGAGGAGGAAAACAGCACTTTATTTTTTATTTAGTTGTATAGCTTGGTGATTCTCCCCTGCCTGGGCCATGAACCCTGGTCCTCCGGATGTGTGTGGACTGTGTGCTTTTGGAGGAAGGCAGTTGACCAGACTAGTTTACATGCCCTGTTGGAACTTTTAAGGATAGGATTTTGTTTGTTTTCATTTTGTTTGCAATTTGTTTTCCAGACAATTGAAGTATTCCAAAAAGGATATAGAATATATTACGTGTATCAAGGCATTTGGAAATACTTAAAGGAATTCAAGTTTATAAATTGGATTTTAAAGGTCCCCTTAAAAGTGACTAACATTTACTTGATTTATAAATACAATAATAAGATCTATAAACTAAACTTTAAAAATTTAAGTGAATAAGGACTATCAATAGCTTCCCATTAGTTCAGGTCAGGTTTTGCTGACAGTTCATTGTTAACTATTAAAAATTTTTTAAGCTATTTTTAGAGTTTTTTGTATTTTGGAGTCATGAGTGAAGTTTGGCAGCTGTGGAATAAGGAGTGATTCATACAGTGTTTGCTATGGCACTAGCTCCATTCAAAATGTTTACTTACTTAGCATCCTTGACCCTCAGTATAACCCCATGAGATAGGTACTACTATTATTCCCATTTTGCAGATGGAGAAACATAGACAGTAAGGTAAAGTAACTTGCCTAAGAGTACGCAACTTAGAAGTCAGTGGCCCTGAAATTAACCCAGATAAGTCTGGCTTCAGGATCCATGTAGGATCACGTCTAGGAAACAGCCCTAAACCAGAATTCTAGATTTGGAGTCACACACAAGGCAGGTTAAAAGTACAGATTCCTGAATTCTGTCCCAGACTTTCTGAAACACACTCTTGGAGCCACCAGGAAGTTTAATGTCTTCAGGCTTAAAGTGCGGTTGTTTGGTAGAGACAGGATTTGACCCTTCCCTCTAAAGAGTCCTTCTGGCTCTCCGTGACCCCTCTGAGTTGCCTGTGGCTTGCCAAGGATACAGATGTGCAGGCCGTCTCCCTGTGGTTCTCCTGTCTGAGCAGTGACTCTTTAAGCAGAAGAAACTTAGCATGGACTTCAGTGAAGACCCAAACTACTGGCGATGTGGTTTTGCTAGTTTTCTGAATGCAGTCCCTGACCCCGAGGGGACCTGTTGCCCTGAGCTTGGCTTCTTGAAGGACAGAACCAAACAAGGTCAAAGACGCCCACCCGTGGGTCCCAAAAGATTCACTGAGCAGTTGAGTTGTCGTTCTTTTGATTTTGTTGTTTTTGAATCATGAAAGTTGGCACCCTGGTGGAATGGTGGCTAAGTCTGCTGCCTCTGGCTGAGCACAGTCCACGTATATCTCAAGGACCAAGTTTGGTGTCCCAGGGCCAGGGGCAACAACCACGATGAACAACTAAACGAAAAAAAATAAAATGCTTCTTCCTCCTCTCTCTTCCTGCCTGCCTGCCAACTCATCTTCATTCCTGTTTGTACCTTTCCTTTAAAATCAATCACAAAGGTTCTCACACATATTCATTACTGAGTCTACTATTATTAGTGTACAAACACCAAATAAAAGGCCCATTCTTTTCAATGGCTCTATTACTTTTGTATTTCTATCTGGGCAAATGATTCTGATGGACCACTTGGAGGCCATGTCTATTTTGTTTACTGCTGTATCCCCTGAATAATATCCTTTAAACAGTGGTAAGTTTAAAGTGATGCTAAAGGAGTTAAACTGAAGGAGGTAGGGGAGGTCTCATGGATAGAACTGCTGTGGGTGGGCACAGGGCACTGATGTGTCCTGAGGCATGGAATCAGTGCAGAAAGAATTCAAGGAGATGCTTGATAACAACAGCACACCGAGAATTTATTAGAAACACACAGAGACAGACAAAGTCCTCAGTGGGCAGTAAAAGCTGCAAATGTTGTAAGTTGAGGGAGGGTCTTATATATCCAGGGAATGGAATTTTCCACTGTGCAGGAGTTGCTGAGGCAATGTCTTTTCTGTAAGCCTTTCCCCAGATGACTGGGGCTAAGGTAGTGCAGGCCCTCCTGGGTGGTGCTGACTTATTTTTAGCATGCCTGAGACTTGGGCAGTTAATCTCCTGCAGGGCTGTATATCGGCTATCCTGCTTCCGTGTTCTCAAGGTCCCCTTCCTTTCCCTATGTTGCTTCTCACCAATAACGACAGGTAAAGACTGAAAGATAGGGGAAACTGAAAGGACCCAAGCAGTATAAGCCTCCAAGCAGGGGAGATATCGCAAGGTGTGGAGCAGCCAAAATGGCTCCCACACTTGACGCCACACTTAATATGGCGACCAAAGAGGAAATCACGCGAGAGTTGCATCAAGGATTCTGTCGGCAAATTGAGCCGGGGGTGTGGAGCAGCCAAGATGGAGCCGGCAGCCGGCGGCCCCGGCCCACTGATCACGAACAAGCAACCCCAGCCACCGCCGCCTCCGCCACCGGCAAGCATACAGCCTCCACCCGGAACGCCGCGGGCCGGCGGGGGCCTCCTGCCCGCGGGTAAAGCCCGAGAGCTCAACCGCAACCAGCGCAAAGACTCGGAGGTCAGAAGCTTCGGGGGGCGAGGCTAGCGCTGGGCGGCGGCGCCGGATCCGGGGCCTTTTCCGAGTCCCCGCCGGGCTTCTCCCGAGGCTTCAGCAGGGAGCTCTCATTTTACAGCGGAAGGAGCAGGGAGCCTGGCTGGCATCCCTGGGGCCGGGGCCGGGAAGCCAGCGTGCCCGCTCCGAGCTCCGCCGCTCGGAAGAATCCCTTAGAGCCGGTGGCAGCTGGTTTGCTCCTCTGGGACGGGGCTGTGGGTGCGACCCCGAGGCCCCGAGACCCTGGGAAAGCACGAGCCGGTCGCAGTGATGGAGGGAAGAGTGTGCTTGCGCGCCGGGGGCTGGGCTGCTGCACCCCGACCCAGTCATCTCTGTGGGTCCTGTGGGTGCCGCAGGGCGCGGTGGCGGTGTGTTGGGCAGCCAGGGGACTAGCGAGTGTTTGGGACGCACTTTGAAGCCGGTGTGAGCTAATTACCCCTAGTAGTACTACTGGGCACCCGGAAGTTGTGAGCGTACGAAGGGAGACATTCCCTATTCACGCTGACCTTAGCCTGCTGTTTGGGGCCACGGTTTGACAGTCCTTGGTGGTTGGTGTCCCCGGGCGTCTCGTGCTGAACTCGTAAAGATCAGAAATATATGTATTAGCCTGCGTTAGGGCTCCTCATTCCCTCTTCCCGTGCTAGTCGGCTGTTCGTCGCAGACACACCGTAGTCTGGAGCTGACTAGTCACCTCAGCCCGAGTTAAAGAATTCCTCCTACTCCCTCCTATTGTAGAATTCATGAATGAAGACACACACACATCGCAACGGGGATTTAGAACTTCTTAATCAGCGTGTTCCTAGAGCATTCACCGTGTCTCCTTCACCTGAGACAATTGCAGTGCTGACGAGGGGTCAGGCGCTTATTAATGAAAATTTCTCATTGTCCAGGCAATGGTGTGTGCCAGGTCATTTCAAAGAGAGATGATGCCGTCTTTAGACATGTAAATCAGTTCCTCTCAAGCTTTTGTTTTGTGTTGGTGAAAACAAACCTCTGGTAAAACATATCAAAATTTGGCAAGTCCTCTGTAAATATAGAGTTGAAGTGAATTATTTGAAAAAGCAGTGAAACCTACTTTTTAGGGTCCCTTGCATGGTAGGAACAGCAATGATGATTGTTTAATAATTTTCAAGTGTGAAAGATTATGAAGATGGTGAGGATATACCCACTTTCATGAGAGGAATTACAGTTTAAAAAATAGATGTTAATGTTTCTAAGTAGTCATGGATGGTCAAATAAATACTCTGGTGCATTTGTATCTTTTTCTACCCTTTGATTTACACGTAGACTTAACACAAGGAACATCAGGGAACCCTTAAGGGGAGAGAATGATCTAAATTGGTTTTCTTAGAGATGCTGATGCTGCATCCGGCTCTTTTGTCATCATTGAGAGCAGCAGATGAGCAATGTCTGGAGGACCAGGAGGCTGACATTTGTTCAGGGCCTATTGTGTGCTACATAGTCTTGATTAGTCCTTAGAAACCCGGGGATAGTTTAGTCCACTCTGGGAGCAGTCCCACTTCACATCCCAAGGTCTAGATTTCAAGACAGACAGAGGACGACAGCTGACAACTCATGTGAATAAATAAAAATAAAGAGCTGCTTCCTCCTCTCTCTTCCTGTCTGCCTGTCTACTCACTTTTATTCCTGTCTGCACCTTTCCTTTAAAAAAAGAAAAACACACACACACACAAAACAAACCTCCAAGAAGGTTTTTGTTATCCCTATTCCATAAACGAAGAAACTGAAGTCAGTGGCTTGTGGAAGTGTTGCCTCTGTTGCCTCTAATTAAAGTGTAGAGATCTTCATGTTACTGTATATGTATGTTTTGTCTTTGTGAGAGTGTTTGTCTTCCCAAGAAGATTGTAATTAAATCTAAGGACTTTGCCTGTTCTTCACTTCTCTTTTCCCATTTCAAGACTTCCAAATGTTCTCAGTGATCACCTATCCCCAGCAGTTAAAAAGATTTTCTTTGTCACATTTTCTCTTGTGTGTGGGAGGGAAGCCATTCTGTTTGACTACTGCCTTCTCCCACTATCATTTCTCACTGAAATTTGAGAAAGGCAGGAAGGCGGAGGGTGTCAATACTTAATTTGTCCTGAGCTGTTGATAGCCCACTAGCCAGAAAGAAGTGAGGCTTCGAGAACTTTAGAACCATGTGGAATGGTCATTCACTACACAGAATGCATAGAACTTTGTGTTCCTTCATCCAACAGTTATTTATTTGGGAATATTCACTCTTTCATGCTGCATGTTTTGCTGGGCATTGAGAAACCATTCGTGAGCGAGTGGACTAAGCTCCCAAGGAACTTGCAGTGCTTGGAGAGGCAAGCACTAAGCTACTACACATGTTGCTATATCATTTTAAGTTTGGAAAAGTACTCTAAGGGAAAAGAATATGGTGCTCTGAGAGGCTTAGGGAGACCTGAGGTGGCTCAGGAGATGAAATACTGTGACACAACATCAGAAGACGGCAGGCAGTGGTGTCCTGTGGCAGGAGTGTCTCTGGAAGGGTGTGTGTTTCTTCTTTGGAAAACCCTTACCATGAGCTTTGGCGTCATTCTCCCCTTTTCTCAACAGGGCTACTCCGAGTCGCCAGACCTGGAGTTTGAGTATGCTGACACAGACAAGTGGGCTGCGGAGCTCTCGGGTAAAGCGTGGACCTTCATGTTATTTGGGAATATCTTTTTCGTTATTGATCTTTGAGAAAATGAAGAGTAAATGTTATTTTGGAGTTCATTTTTCCGTTTATTAGACCTAGTAATGGCACAGAAAATGTTAACTATTGTATTCAAGCCAGTACATCTCATAACTTTGACTTGTCCTTCACTCTTTTTTTTTTTTTTTTTTTTTTTTTTTTTTTTTTTTTTTTTTTTTTTTTTTTTTTTTTTTAACATCTTTATCCAGTCGTTCTTGGATTTTGCCCCCACCCAGGTCTCGAACTCAGGTTCCTGGGCTGCATGTGGTTTGCACATCAGTGTCTCAGTTGCTTGAACCACAAGGCCACATCCCTGTCCTTCACTCTTAAGAGCATGTCTCCCCAGCCTCCCTTTCTGTCCCCACCACTACAATCTGGGTCACACACTGGAGTCCTTGGGCTTTAGATGGCCTGTGCCTCAGCCATCTGAGCCACAAGAGTGCACCTGTCTTAGCATTTCCGTGCAGTCTGTGTTCCAAGCCTGTGTGAGCAGCGATGCTCTTTGACCGCCACAGTTCCCCTGACCTAGTCTCCCGCATGAGGAATGCCAGCAGGTTTGCTGACTGTATGTACATCTGCTGCTGCCACCGCTGCTCGTACACACTGTGAGTTTAGCCTGATCTGCTGCGTAAGCCTCAGTAGTACAGGTCCTGTCCAAGAGGCGGCAGCCACGTGACATGCCTTCATGATTGCGGTCAGCCTCTGGCGTGGCCTGGTGGGATTGGGCTAGAAATGTCTGGACTTATGACGTGTGGGTTATCAGCTGCAAGGCGAGTTGGCATTCTCTCCATTGTGCACATCAGAGCACTGAGCCGTCTTAGTAAGTAGATAGGCTAGTGCAGGAATCACCAGGACTCAAGGGCAGACTTAGTCCTAGAAGCAAATGCCTTACCTTTTCTGCTACATACAAGATCTGCTATGAATGGAGCTGATGAGACTTTGTTCTTGACAGAGCTTTATAGCTACACAGAAGGACCGGAATTCCTGATGAATCGAAAGTGCTTTGAGGAAGACTTCCGAATTCATGGTGAGTTGACCCCTGCGCTTCTTGGTTCTTTGCACCCTGCATCACAAGAGCTGTAGGGTTTTTCCTATCATTTGAATGGGCTCATGTCCTAAGTCATCCTGGAGTGACCAAAAAGCTATGCTTGTTTAAGGCTAGGTGTGACTTTAGAATAGACTTGTAGGTATTCTGGTGATGGCTTCTCAGAATGTGAGTATTGGGGAAAAATCTTTATGTGATTAAAGTTGTACCAGAAATAGTGCTGTTTCAGTCTGGAAATTCAAATTCATAGAGCAGTACTGTGACCTTATCCTTACATAGAGGGTAACTTTCTGAGTTTCTCATCCTGTGACAGTCCTGAATTTGTGGGTCAGCATGGTTTCTATTCCATAGTGAGGATTTTTCTGAGCTTGAGTGTAACTAATTGGTCTCTTGCCCTGCAGTGACCGATAAAAAGTGGACTGAGCTAGACACCAATCAGCACCGTACCCACGCCATGAGACTCCTGGATGGCTTGGAAGTCACTGCCAGGGAGAAGAGACTCAAGGTGGCTCGAGCAATTCTCTATGTTGCCCAAGGTACTGAGGGGACCACCTCCCCCGATGCCTGGCACCTCCTTCAGTGACATTGCCCAGCCACGTTGGGGAGCACTGAGAGCTCTGCCCTGTGTTTGCAGGCACTTTTGGGGAGTGTAGCTCAGAGACAGAAGTACAGTCCTGGATGCGCTACAACATCTTCCTGCTACTGGAGTTGGGCACATTCAATGCTTTGGTGGAGCTTCTGAACATGGAAATAGAGTGAGTTCTTCTGAGTGGCTTGAGTAGGGAAAGGGAGGCAGTGGGAAGGGGACAGATCCTGCAGGATTAATTGGTTTTGAGAGTGTTAAATAGGCCACATGGGGCTCTGGGCTCTGTTCTGACCAACGAAGATTGAATAATGGGAATTGCTCACTCAGACCTTGAAGACTAATGTGGGGTTCCTGCAGATCACGAACCCCAGAGATTTTACACTAGACAGTGCAAGTCCTGCCCAGGCTTACAGTGCCTCTCAAAAGGGGGCCTCTCACTTTGAATTCCTTCAGATCTATAGACTCCACTGCGTTTGCACTGTGGTTTTCCTCTCAGCAGGCCCGGCACAGGTGTGACGTGGACTCAAACAAAACTACTCAAGACTCTGTCACCACTAGTCCTTTGTCCAGTGGACAGGTTAGCTGTTGCTTATCTAAAGAGAATACCATCAATCGTAATAGTTAAGAACACTCATTGAATGCTTATATGTACTGTTGTTCTAAGGACATTGTGTATACTCATTCACGTGAATGACAGATACTTACCCAACCCCATTTTGCAGATGAGGAAACTGAGGCACAGAGAAGTTAAGTGCCTTGCCCAAGTGCACATAGCTAGTAAGTGTTAAAACCAGGATTCAAACCTTTACAGTCTAGACTGGGGTCTGAGTTCTTAACCACTGGGTCCCGTGTCATGTTGGGCAGTCTGGGCTCATGTCCTAGTATCTCTTTAGACAGTTAATGTGAGGACAGGCACCATCCTTCTTCCCAAGGGAAGACTCTGACTCTCACATCTCTCCTGCAGCAACAGTGCTGCCTGCAGCAGTGCGGTGAGGAAACCTGCCATCTCCCTGGCTGACAGCACGGACCTGAGGTGAGGCCCAGCAGCCAGCCTGGGCTCACTGAGCCCAGCCGGAGAACAACGTCAGAGAGGGCGTGGGAGGGGGTCTTTGGGGCTCTCGCTGTGTGTGCCAGCCTGGTCAGCTAATCTACAGGTGTGATGGGCTCAGGATGCGAATAGTCAGCCTGCTTAGGGCTCTCCCTAGATGGGACTCTAGCTCGACACTCGCACAGGAAGTCCAGGGTTCAGCCACTTAATAAAGCCACAGTGAGCGTGGCCTCCTGCACACTTTGCTACAGAGAATTCGTGCCAGGGTGTTTTATGTTCGGACGCAACATATAATGTGGCTCATTGGGCTCCCACTTCCTCATGCACCGCTTGACCCCCATCTCCATTGGGTTAGTCCTGAGGACTTCCTGATGTTTTGTGACTGTAGGAAGTAATAGCAACTGCTAAATATGACCACCTTTCCATTTTTGTGAGGGTCACACACTGTCTCTTTTCGTGAATTTGCAAGTTTTCAGACTGGGTGTTTATGGTACTTCCTATGTAGCCAGCATCCCTGGGTACTACTACCTTCCTTGCTCCTGATTTCCATGCCATCATGTCAGATGCTGTCCTTGATCACCCTTTGACCCTGCTCTGCTTTGTCTGATCCAGTACCCACTTCCGCAGCCCTCTCCTACCCGTCATCTTTTCCATTTCGGGAAACGAGGCAGTAAATGTTTTTGACTGCTCTTGTTCACATTCTCTCATTCACCTGTCATTTACTAAGCACTTACTTGGAGTAAGCAGTTTGCTGCACACTGGGGATCGAAAGCAGAATAAGATCTGGTCCCAGGCTTACAAACATGGGACACTGAAGGGCATGCCCAAAGGATCCATGGGACTCTTGGTTTCTCTGCGTCATAGTCCTCCCCAGAAGTTGGACTTCGCACAGGCTTTTCTCCTGCTGGCAGGATGTGAGGAAGCTGGGGCATTTCCTGGGTCCCCATCTGGCCTGACTGTGAACTGGCTCTTGTCTCCAGGGTTCTGCTCAACATCATGTACCTGATTGTGGAAACTGTTCACCAGGAGTGTGAGGGTGACAAGGCCGAGTGGAGGACGATGCGACAGACCTTTAGGGCTGAGCTGGGTAGGACCCAGGGGACCCTGCCCTGAGGCTCTGCCTGGGAAATGAGTTGTGGGCTCTGGGCAGGTCCTGTTCCTCTTGTGGGCCGATACCTTTGTGTCTCCTCTAGGTTCCCCACTGTATAACAACGAGCCATTTGCCATCATGCTGTTTGGGATGGTGACCAAATTTTGCAGCGGCCACGCACCTCACTTTCCCATGAAGAAGGTTCTCTTGCTGCTCTGGAAAACAGTGTTGGTGAGCACCTTCCCAGGGAAACTCCTGTGCTAGGGGACAGCGCAGGGGAGGGCCTCTTAGAGCGTGGGGCCAGACATCCTTTTGGTTCCTCATGAAGCCTCGCTGATGCCAGAGGCGAAGCTGAAATGCTCAGAAACAGTGAAACTAAGTGGCCTAACAGTGCTTCTAGGGGTGTTTACAGGAAACTTTCTTCTTTTAAAAAATCAGGACAAACTTAACAGCATATTTATTCCCAATTTAATTTTAGAAAACTGGCATGTATAGCTTAAAAAAAAAACTACTTTATATTACATTAAGACATGTTTATTGACATACTGATTTACAACCCTATGTAAGTGTTCAATACGTAGGTTTATTCTTTATCAAATCACATGGCGTGTACAGCTTTTAAAGCACGTGGGTCTTGCAGACTTTTCTAGGAACTAGAAGTCTCTTCTGCTTTTGTTTGACAAGTGTGTCTTACACATAGAGCCGAAAGTATTTGCACTAGTCAGTCGCCTGTTTCTCCTCTCCCCTACCCCTTTTCTGTCTCTCGCTGGTGTCACTGAACTCGATGGGTGGATTTAGTCCCCAGCTTAGAGGCCAAGTGGGTCATGGTGTCGCGGTGCTTTCGAGTCTGGCCTGGCGGTCGCTCAGGACCCTGGTCTTCCCCTGTCTGACACAGTGCACGCTGGGCGGCTTTGAGGAGCTGCAGAGCATGAAGGCCGAGAAGCGCACCATCCTGGGGCTGCCCCCGCTGCCCGAGGACAGCATCAGAGTGATCCGCAACATGAGGGCTGCCTCTCCTCCTGCGTCTGCTTCCGACCTGATTGAGCAGCAGCAGAAGCGGGGCCGTCGGGAGCTCAAGGTGAGGGAACAGGAGTCCCCACGACCTTTGAGGTCGCACACACAGGGGTGTGGTTCCTGCACAAGCAAGTTGTAGAGATCCTCTGAGCAGCTGGTCAGAGTAAACGCCTCTAGTGCAGGGTCGCTGCGTTCCCTGCCCAACCAGTTTATAGTGGGTGCTTTGTGGCACTTCGGAGGTATGGGGGCAAGAAATGACTCGTCATTTAAGTTCAGCCTTGACTTCCTCTCTGGGTTTCTACTGCTCTTGCCTCTCTTTCTACTATCTTTCTGTGTTGCAGCCACTTTAATCTCCTTACCCTTTCCTGTTGCATCAGTGCTGTTCGCACGTCCCTCTGTTTTCAGGCTTTGATAAAGCAGGACAACTTGGATGCCTTCAATGAGCGGGACCCCTATAAGGCTGACGACACTCGAGAAGAAGAAGAGGAGAATGATGATGACAATAGCCTGGAGGGGGAGGCATTTCCCCTTGAGCGGGATGAGGTGATGCCTCCCCCACTCCAGCACCCCCAGACTGACAGGCTTAGCTGCCCAAAGGGACTCCCATGGGCTCCCAAGGTCAGGTGAGTCTCAGACCTCTAGAATATTCTTAACTTCTGAAAGCAGACCCCACATTCTGGTTCCAGAATGAGGCTCTCTCGTACCTGTGATGTCCCAGGGGTCTCTGGGGGGTTGACCTTGCACAAAGAGGCCCTTGTATGCCTCTTGAGTCTAATTTGAGTTTGCTTTTGCTCAGATTGGATGCTAGTGAAGGAGGATAAAAAATTTTAAAGGCATTTAAGTAAACTCATCTCTCCCTACTCTGGGGGTTGTATGTGGTTTTTAACAGAAAAATTATGGACTAAGGATGAATTTGTTTAGAATTATAAAAGATGGTTGAAGTTTATGTGTGTGAGTCAATGGATGGAAAGGTACCTTTCTGTATATATGTGATATCTCTATGAAAAGGCACCAACTTAAAAGGATATAGAAGTCTCTTGATCCCAGTAGAGGTCCAGATTTCAGTGATTTGTGATGGGAATGCAAAAGCAGATTCTCAAAAAAACAAGCTATATTGATTGATTGAGATAGGATAATGTGCCCCATATTAAAAATTCAGCTTAGCACACCCTGGTGGAGTAGCAGTTAGGTCAGTAACCTTCAAAGGAACACAGGCCACATACCCCTGGGTTTGAGTCCCCGGTCTGAAGGGAAACAGCCAGTGTAAACAACTAAATAAAAATAAAATGCTTCTTCCTCCTCTCTTTGCCTTCCTGCCTGCCTGCCTGCTTGCCTTCATTCCTCTTTGCTCCTGTCCTTTAAAAGAAAAAACCAAAACAGTAGCTTATCGCTCCAATTGTAAAGTAATTGAGAAATTCTATTGACAAACTTGTTTCTAATGTCTAAAGATGTATGTAAGTTTGAAGTATCACCTCGATTTTATGAGTAAAGTAGTTATTAGTACTGTTTTCAGGTTATTGATCTAACATAAAGGACATTAAAGTAGTCAGAAGGTTTTACTTAATTTTTCCTTTTATTTAAAAAAAGAATTTTGTAGGAAACTTTCCTCTGGCTTCACAGTCTTGGCATATTCCATGTTTTATTAATCATGATAGCATGAAATGACATTTAGTAAAACCTTGCTTATAACCCTAATAAACCTTATTAAGCACTCACTCTCTTTCTTTGACAGAGAGAAGGACATCGAGATGTTCCTCGAGTCCAGCCGCAGCAAATTCATAGGCTACACTCTAGGCAGGTGAGTGTGAGCTGAGTTCCTTTTGAAGAAAGGTAACGGGTAATTCACTCTCCTGGCCTTTGGTGTCTGGAGACCCAGGCGCATGGGATGTCTAGGCTTCACACAGGGCCTTCTTTATTCTGCAGTGACACGAACACGGTGGTGGGGCTGCCCCGGCCAATCCACGAAAGCATCAAGACTCTGAAACAGGTAGGTAGCTTAGAGCTTTTGGCCTAGTTTGGTCCCAAGTGAGTAAAGTGAGACCAGCCCTTTGGGAGAAGCCTTTTCATACTGTTGTCTGCCTGGAGGAGCAGGTGGACTATGGTAATGCCCTTTAAAACAGTTCTTCATAATTTTCTTGTTTTCACTGAGCTTTTGTTGGGCATTGATGGGTGGTTTGTTGAAGATGACATTCCTGACGGCTGTGGAACTCTTAAGGTAGCCCTCCCTTTTGAGATGGAGAAGACAGATAAGCCTTAAAGGAGCAGGTAGAGATTGAAATGCCAGCTTCTCTGCTTGCAGAGACACTGGAGAATGAGGCTGCAGACGCAGCAGCAGGCAGTGTGTCCTAATCCTTCCCTCTGTTAGGTGGGCTCCCTGCACAGTCTGGCATGCCTGGAACTCGCTGAGCCAGCAGAAAGAGCTTAGGCTTTTGTTTTTTCTAGAAAAGAGAGGAGGAGGTTGGACTAAGACTGTCCGGCTCCTCCTCCCCTGCTCACCTGTCACTGAAAGGAGTGAGTGACCGTGTGGGGGGCAAGCCCAGGAGTGTTTTGCACATGCATATCCCCTCCCAAGAGCAGGGAAGAGCTGTGTCCCTTAACATGACAGCAGTGTGATGTTTATCTGCTTTTGAAATACAGTTTTAAAATTTGTAGTACTGATTGTCCCCCATGCTTGTTGGGTACTTGAGCACTTGATTCTTAATATTAATTTTTGCTTTAGTGTTTCTTCTCTCACTGTAGCTATCTGGGGGTCCTTTTATGTTCCTTTAATTTGCTTCCCCCCACCCGACAACCCCCGCCAGCCATGGACATTTTACACTGGGTTTAAGCTGTAGGTGTCTACTTAGAAAAATAGTTGACGTTTGAGATTTTTGTTCAGGCTCTCTAGAAACTTAGTCTCCCTTGAGAGGGTTGTGTTGGGGGCTCTTTGCAAGCAGTCTGACTAGAGCAGGGGCTGTTTCCCCCGCGCGCTCTTCCCCGTCTCTGCACAGCACAAGTACACATCCATCGCCGAGGTCCAGGCGCAGACAGAGGAGGGCTACCTCCGCGCTCCTCTCTCGGGGGTGAGTGGACCTTCTTGCTTCTCTCGGTGCTGTGTGTGGTCGGACCAAGGGGGCCAGGCCCTTCCCTCACTAAGCTCCCAGGTACGCCCCTGGGGCTGAGTGGCTAACGGGCCCACCATGGAAAGCCCAGTGACCCAGGTTTGGGACCTGGGCTGGGCCGGGTAAAAGGAGAAAACAAAGAAGCTCCCAGTCCAATTCCTAATGCAGGGGAGGTGTATGTCTTATGTGGGTGAAGAGCACAGGCTGAGCCAGTCTCCTCACCAGCTTCCCCACTTAGTGGGCAGGGACATAGGCACGTTACTGGGTCCATTTGTGCTGAAATTTCCTCGCCTGTAAAATGGGAGTTACAATGAGTACCTTTTATTAGAATTCTAGCAAGGATTAGCTAAGTTGTTACAAGTAAAGTACCTGGCACACGGTATTATTCAAGTCTGCTTTCATTATCAGTATCGTCACTTCCATCAGTACTTAGAGAATCTCCTCCAGCAGCTAACACACTGGCTCAGGAGATTGTCATCCGGACCGGGATTCTGTGTTTGTGTCTGTTGGGTTGTCAGGGAGAAGAGGAAGTCGAGCAAGTCCCCGCAGAAACCCTCTACCAAGGCTTGCTTCCCAGCCTGCCTCAGTACATGGTGAGTGCTCCCCTTCCTCGAGCGCGCTGCGTGCTGGGGCCGCTCCACTGCCACCAGTAGCGACCGTGGCGGCGCTGCCCTCCCTCCACCCCTCCCGCGCCAAACGCCCAGGACGCCCCACTCTCAGGCCTCGTTCTGTTCTGGGACCCTCGGACATGTCCGACGGTGCACTCCTCCCCAGATTGCGCTGCTCAAGATCCTTCTGGCTGCAGCGCCCACCTCAAAAGCCAAGACAGACTCAATCAACATCCTTGCAGATGTCTTGCCTGAAGAGATGCCGTGAGTACCTTTCCTGCGAGTGAGGTCAGGGTGGCAGGGAGGGCAAGGGGACGTGTTTTCCTTTTCATCCTGTTTGCCAGCGTGGTTCTATTTTTTTTGGCTCCTTCTCTGCAGGTTAAGTTTAGGGTATTCTTGGCTCAGAAAAAAGGAGATGTACTGGAATAAATATTTAGTTTAACTGGCTTAGGGAGATGACTTACGTGGGCTGACCTGGATTTCAGTGTAGACTGCCACTGAGTGAATACTGAGTGACTTAGGGGAAGTCAGTTCTTCTCTGTAAAGTGGATCAGGTCGTGTTCCACTGTCCCCCAACCCCTCCCTTGAAAGCTGTGTGATTGGGACATCAGGACATGCAGGGTTAGCTTCTGGACAGCTTGCCAGCTAACAGCTGAACCTGAGCTGGGTCTGGATTCTCTTCCTTTGGCAGTCAACTGGCATGCCAACTATTTGTCAGTGTCTCTGGGTGATAGTAAAGTCCTAAGGGGCTCTTTCCCCCTGGAGCGCTGGCCTCGTCTCTGGTGAGTATGCAAGCTGGTCGGGCTCTACTTTGACAAGAACCTGGGCCTTTACCTGATCACCTGCCTGCCTGCCTGCCCGCCTGCCTGCCTGCTAGTGCCACCTGGCTCAGCACCCTCCTCCCAGGGGCTGGGCCCCCCAGTCTGCTGGTGACAGCCACGTGAGGAAGGAGGCAGGCACTGGCTGATTCTAAAGAAGTGTCACACATCACTAGGCCATCAGAATGGCCCTTGGGTTCCAGAGTCAAATATTATGTTTCTTTTATAAAGGTTTACAGTGAGAAGTCCTGAATTAAAACTCTGATTTAGCTCAGTGCTCCTTAAATGTATCTTTTCCCCATAGTAGGAAACATCTCAGGGTACTGATACTCCGCAGAACACACTCTGAGGATCACATCTGGTGGCAGATGCTTAGGAGAGATATTAAAAAAGAAGTTCATTTTTGGAGAAAAAGTAGGGGGAAAGGCTAAGAATGTGTTTGGGGCACTGTGGAGGAGCAGGCGAGGTGGGAGCCTTTGCCCAGAGAAGGCATGGGAATCCACCTCTGCTGTGAGCCTGGAAAGAAACTGTGCCTGCGGCGGCTCACCTGGGTGATTGTGTTTCCAGCACCACAGTGTTGCAGAGCATGAAGCTGGGGGTGGATGTGAACCGCCACAAAGAGGTCATTGTTAAGGCCATTTCTGCTGTCCTACTGCTGCTGCTGAAGCACTTTAAGTTGAACCACGTCTACCAGGTACCTGCAGGACCTGCCTTCTTGTCCACTAGGCCAGGGCCTCGGGCAATGCTGCTCCTCCAGCCCTGAAGGACAGAGGTCTTGGCCTTTGAACCCCTTTGAGCTCTGCATGAATGTTGTAAGACAATCCTCTAGCCAAGGCCTTTTATCACTGGAAGAAGAGAGTGAGGTGCCAAGGGGCTGCTCATTTTTCTGTTGGTTTCAGTTTGAGTATATGGCCCAGCACCTTGTGTTTGCCAACTGCATCCCTTTGATCCTAAAGTTCTTCAATCAAAACATCATGTCCTACATCACTGCCAAGAACAGGTATATGACCAGGGGTCAGGAAGGGGTGGACGTGGCTGGACAGCAGGGTCTCCCCCGCTGAGCTGATTCAGCACCTGTAAGCCATGTGGAGAATGCTAGTGTGTTAAATCTGAGTCTAGTGACAGATGACTCAGTCTGTCTGGGTGGGAGGGTTCTCGTCCTGGCTCTGCATTCCCCTCACTGTCCTTCTACGCTTTTTGTCTTTTGAGACCATCAGCCAAGCCCTGCTCTCTTTTAGAAGCTTGGCCACAAGCACTGTCATGCCCCTTTTGCTGACCCTGACCCCCAGCCCCTCACTTGTGCCAGTGTGCTTGACAGAGCCTGCTCACCAGTGTGACCCGACACCCCCCCACCCCCCGGGTGAGCTGTCAGCCAGACTCCAGCTCCAGCCAGGATTTGGCACAGATGAATTGCCTTGGGAAACCATCTCTGCCATCCTGATTCATTGTTGTGGGGAAAGCAGGATCACTGCCCCTGGCAGAGTACGCACTTCGAGGTTGTCCTGATGGGCGTTTCCTAAGCTGGGGAGACCAGCGTAGATAGGATTGTCGGCTGCTCTAGCAAGTGAGGAAGGGCAGCCAGGTACCCGATCAGCCTTTGCTTATGGTGGGTTCTCTTGCCCTCTGTAGCATTTCTGTCCTGGATTACCCTCACTGCGTGGTGCATGAGCTGCCAGAGCTGACTGCTGAGAGTCTGGTGAGTGCTTAGGCCCTGCCCAGCTGCCCTGCTGGCTGAGGGTCATGCTGGAGTGTGCCTCCCCAACACGTGGGGATAGCGGTGTCGTTGCACACGGGGCCACTGTTCAGTGCCTGGCATTTAAAGCACTGTGATTGTATGGAAGAGCCCTGGGAAAGGACCTGGCAGAGTAGGGTGATTTGGACATAGGGATTAGCTAGCTCGTCAGGAGCGTGGTCTTTGGGGCCTTCGACCCCAAAGCTCATCTGACAGAGTTGTCTGTCTCCACATTGGAGCTCTATGGGGCCACAGCTCTCAGGGAGCATGAATGTCCCCAGGTTCAAAGACTGAGGCCACAAGGCCCAAAATCATGCTCCCTGTTTCCTGCACAGAAATTCTAGGTGTTCCCCCCTGCCGTCCCCTGCATGTACCTCTGCCACCTTTCGGGGTGGAGTTTTTCCTGGGACTGCTGAGAGGAGAGACTTCCTGGTACAGGCCTAGAAGCCCCTGCAGTTCTAAGATCAGACATATGAGGGCCTTGGAAACTGCTGGTGTCTTGCAGCTATGAGAACTATGATTGTTCCTGGGTTTTCCCGGCAGGAAGCAGGTGACAATAACCAATTTTGCTGGAGAAACCTCTTTTCTTGTATCAATCTGCTTCGGATCTTGAACAAGCTGACAAAATGGAAGCATTCGAGGACAATGGTGAGTCAGTAGCCTTGAAACTTGGAGCTCAAAGTAGAGCAGCGCTCCCATGCCAGGCCCTCATACAGGAGCAGAGCGGCCTGGGGCGGGGCTGGCTGCTGGGGCGGGGCTGGCTGCTGCAGCTGTGTCCTGCCCACCTCGCAGCTCACCTCGTCCTTGCATTTTATGGTTGAGTTCTGTTCCTCAGTGAATCCAATGGGAAGCTGGAAGAGGCTCAGTCATGCAACTAGAGACAAGATTTTCCTGGTCCTCTTAATCTCCGTTGATAACCAGGGTTCTGGGACTTGCTTAACCCTGGGTCTGTGGATATCTTTGGGGTGGGGAGGCCCGTGAATTCTCTGAAGCTATGTTTGTGTATATAGGAAATTTCTGGTGAAGGAATTCATATCTTTCTTCAGAGTCCCAAAATGATCCATGATTGGGGTGACCAGCTTTCCACTTTTCTGGGACTCTCCTGGTCTGAGCACTGGATGTTCTGTGTCCCAGGAAGCTCTTCAAATAGGGGCAACTGGGGCAATTGGTCACCGGGCCATGAATTCAATGGGGCAGTGGTGCCGGCTATGAGTCCTGCCCTCAGCGGGGCCTCTCCTTGTCCTCCAGATGCTGGTGGTGTTCAAGTCAGCCCCCATCCTGAAGCGCGCGCTGAAGGTGAAGCAGGCCATGATGCAGCTCTACGTGCTGAAGCTGCTCAAGGTGCAGACCAAGTACCTGGGGCGGCAGTGGCGGAAAAGCAACATGAAGACCATGTCTGCCATCTACCAGAAGGTGCGGCATCGGCTGAACGACGACTGGGCGTACGGCAACGGTGAGCTCTGGCAGACGGCAGTTGGCGGGGTGTAGGGGTGTAGGGAAGAGGTGACCGCTCTCTCCCCCTGCCCCGAGGCCCCGCTGAGCAGGAAGAGCCCTGCTCCTGCTTTTGTTGAATCAGGGCGGACACTCTAGGAAGGACTCTAAGGAACTGCCCAGGCTTGGCCTCCCCTACATGTGCTCACCCCCATGCCTGTCCCCCCGTGGAAGTCATTTCTGTTCCAGAAATGCTCACAAGACTCTGGCCTCTATCCTCTTCCCCACTGAAGTTGCCTTGGCTCTGGAACCAAAAATCCTGCAGTTCCTGAGCGTTCCCTGCCTCCAGCTTCTTCCCCTCCATCATTGCCTCCCCTGCCTAGGAACCAGTGGTCTCCAAGTGCAGATGCGATTGGTGGTGGCAGCTCCCTGAGTAACAGCCTCCATTAGCATCTTCTTTCCCTAGAGTTAGAGCCAAACTTTAAACAAGGTGATGAGGCCTGCCATCATTCCTCTCTCCCCTCTGAGATGGCCCAGCCCCATGGAGTACTCAACTTGTGCCCCTCAGTCACATTGTCCTTCGCTTCTGTCTCTTCTGCTGGCAGTGTACCTCTCGCATGCCCTGTAACTTCTGGATCTGCACAGATGTCTGCCCCCTGCTCTGGGCAGCTCCCTCAGTCCCCCTGGGGAATGGGCTCTTTCCTGAGTCCCTGAGCATGCTGCTGCACTCCGTCCCTAGCCCACTGCCCCACGGTCGAGTGACTGGTCTACACCCCGTACCCTGTGCAGTTCACAAAGCTGGGGTGGCCTGCTGCACCTGGACAGGGAGTCAAGAGTGAGCCCATGAGGACCTGTCGGTTCCTCCTCTGACCCTGGAGAGCCAGGGGCCACAGCTTCCAGAGCATCCTGGTAGCTCTCCCTTGCTGGGTCCACAGAAACCGCACTGTAAACTGCTTCCTCCAGAGCTGACTCTTCATCTACGACCTGACTTTCCTCCTGACTTTCCTCGGTGTCTAGGAAAGAGTGCCTGTCAGTCTTCCTGGGGATGGATAGGGCTTGGAGGTATCCTCCTCCCTCCCATTTGACATGAACATTCCAAGCCCAGCCAGCCTGGCCTGAGCTGCAGTGAACCCAGGGGGAAGCCACCACAGACTTTGACTAGTGACCGTGGCTTTTTTCCTGCTTTGCCCAGATCTTGATGCCCGGCCTTGGGACTTCCAGGCAGAGGAGTGCGCCCTCCGTGCCAACATTGAACGCTTCAATGCTCGGCGCTATGACCGGACCCACAGCAACCCCGACTTCCTGCCTGTGGACAACTGCCTGCAGAGTGTCCTGGGACAACGAGTGGACCTCCCCGAGGACTTCCAGATGAACTATGACCTCTGGTTAGAAAGGGAGGTCTTCTCCAAGCCCATTTCTTGGGAAGAGCTTCTGCAGTGAACCTCCTGGGCAAGGGACTGGAAAGGAGAGAGGGGTGACCTCCAGGAATGGAGGGCCTGTGCTGGCTCATGCTGCAGTGCCCCCACCTCCCTCCAGATGGCAGCACAGCCCACCTGTGCCCTGCGTAGCCTGTGCTGAGCTTGTGGGTGAGTCCGGGTTTGGTTGCGCTTCCCCGCATCCTGCTCAGGAGCACTCATCTCTCTGCTTGGGATCCTCGCTTCCTTCACTTTCCCGCCTTCCTCTCTTGGACACTTTGGTTGCAGTTCATTTTCCATCCAGCCCAAGGCTGGGAAGAGCTGGGATGGGCTGGGCTGCCATTGCAGCTGAATTCCAGGGTCATGCTGACTTTCTAAGACGTGTAAATCCTTGGCATGCCAGCTGGCCAAGGAGGAGGGTTTAGGATTAGGACCAGGGCCAGAAAGTTGGTGTCTTGGTTTTGCCTGTGAGGGTTTCTGATGTCATTCCAGTCTCCTGCTAAGTTTCAACCAGAAGCAGTTGCCGAGGCTCCTGCAGCAGCCTCAGCCCTTTGGTTTTGGACAGGGTTAGGGTAGGAAGAGAAGCTGCCCTTAACCAGAGGTGCCACTTTCCTCTTGGTTTTCAAGGGTCTGTAAATATATATAAATCTGTGTATTCTCTTGTGTCATGTGGGGGTTTTTAATGTGTTTGTGTATACTGTTTACATTAAAAGGAAACAAAAACTATTCTCATTGTCTTGTCTGCTGGACACCTGGCTCTCAAATATCTCCTCCGGGTCCAGAAAGTGGGTTTTACTTGCCAGCATTGATCGGTTGCCCCTTGTCCCATGTCAAACTTGTGGGGCAGAGAGGGGGACCTGGGGACATCATCCCACCTCGGTCTGCTTCAGTCCAGCTCCAGGACTCTGGGTTGCTGCAGTGGCAAGTTGTCCTGCACCCCTGGGTTTGATGTAATTGCAGCAGGAACCCCAGCTGTCTCTGGATCACCCCTGCGCTCACCTCAGCCAAACCAGTGCCAGTGCTAAAAAGGGAGGGACTCAGTCAGGGAGGGGATTGCTTACCCTAGGAAGTCAACCTCACAATAGGAAAGCACCAGAGACATGGCGTCCTCATGGCTGAGGGAGAAGCAAGGAATCCTTGTGGCAGGTGCCTGTTTGAGTTTGAGACATCCTCGGGCTGTCATCTGGCCCTTTTTACCCGGTCATGTCTGCCGCTGCCTTGCTGGATTGAGGCGCTGCTTCTGAGGATTTTATCAAATCGAGGCTGGGAAAAGAGGTGTTCCCTTTTCAGAATTGCTTGATTGCCTTATTTTACCTGTAGGCTATGTGTATGGGGTCTTAAGTCTCCCAAAGGCCTTGACTTATATAGGAAACATTCTGGGGAAAATCCCTTTTCATTGGTTCTTCCATTCAGTGCCTGCCTGTCTGGGTCCTGCTGAGCTTCAAGTCCAGACCCCGGCCTGGGCTTCCAGGATAAGCCTTGATGCTGGCGTGGTCAGGAGCAGGGGAAAGTGGGAGAGAGCAGTGCGTTCCTCTGTTAGTTAGACAGCCTGAGATGGGCAGTCCTGTGACTGGTCTTTTGCCCACAGTGGGTAGTATATGAAGAGGGATCTGACACAATTCATGTTTGCATGATGGATTTTCTGTTCTTTTGTCAGGACCAATTGGAAGCATGTGTCTTGAGATTTTATTTGAGTGAGTTGTATTTTTAGTTTAGTTTTTTTTTTAAAGGAAAGATGCAGGCAGGAATGAAGGCGAGTAGGGAGGCAGGCAGGCAGGAAGAGAGAGGAGGAATCACTCCATTTATTCTATTCAGTTGTTCATCCTGGCCGTTCTGCTGGCCCCAGGACACGAACTTGGGACCCTAGGATGTATGTGTACTGTGCCCAAACCCTACTCCACCAGGGCACACCAGAATTTTACATTCTTAACTTCACCAGGCAGCCTGGCTCACTGAACCTGCCAGGCTGTAGTTTTGTCAACCCTCCCCTTTTCTGATCTCACCAGTCTCTCTTCATCTGAAGCTTCTGTTAGCCAGAGGCGCAGTTTCCCCCCAAGGTTTGCTAAGGTCTATACATATCTACATAAATCTATGCAAAATAAAACACAGATTATAAAGCTGAGAGGCCTGAATGCCTGAGGAGTTGAATCCTTGCAGCTGTAGGTGAATCAAGCTCTGTAGGCCCAGAGGCCAGACTGCTCATAGTGGATTTGCCATTTGCATCCAGATCTTTGTAAAGAAATCTCTTTCGAAGCCTGTGACTACCCAGTCCTCTGTGGTTTTATCTCTGATCTGGGTCAGGGGAAGGGCAGGGTGCGTGAAAAGCCTTTTATAAATTGTTCTATTACATAAAATGCTGATTATTGCTCACCAGGCCCAGGACCCCTCTCCTTCAACCCAGGGAAGGATGGCTTACCCATGGCTGCATCACCCGCAGAATGGGAGGTCTCCCTTGTTCATGAAAAGATTAACACTTAGTGGGTGCCACGCACAATAGTGATGTTCCTTGAAAGCTTATTTTCCACACAGTAGCAAACAAAAGTTGAATCCTTATTATGTGCCAACCACTGTGCTCTTCTCAGTGCTTTATGTATATTATAGATATTTATATGTATATTATATATATGTGTGTATATATATATATATATATATATATATATATATATATATATATTAAGAAAAGTTACAGGTAGGAATGAAGGTAAGTAGGCAGGTAGGAAGAGAGAGGAGAAAGACACATTTTATTTAGTTGTTCATCTTGGTTGTTCTCCCTGACTTGGGATGTGAACTCAGGTCCTTGGGATGTATGTAGACTGTGCTTTGGCTGGAGGCAGCTGACCAAACTGCTACTCTACCAGGGCGCACCCTTTATGTATAACCCTTGAAGGTGGGAACTCTTGAATCCTTGTTTTGCAAATGAGAAAACTGCCACAGACAGGGTAAAGGACTTGCCAAAGGTCATGAAATTATGAGAGCCACACCCTGGATTGAGCCCACGTGTCTGCAGAGTGTGTGTGTCCATGGCCACCCCTCCCTCCGGTCTTCACTGTGGCTCCTAGCAGGCTCCAGAGTGCACTCCTCTGCCCATTTATTGACCTTGGTCAGTACTTTGTATTTGCTAGGTACTTAGTATTTGCACATTCTCTAGCAAGGAGATTCTTAGCAAATGTCAGTTTGCTAAAATATCCGAGGTGACCAGCCAGGCTCGGCCTTGCCCTAGCCTCTGATGTACCCTGAAAGTGTCCACCTCAAGGTAACTTGCAGGTTATTGCTGCTACTATTTTTCCCTTTTTCAGCCTGAGCCTGAATGCCTTTCTCTCCTGGGTCTGGAGGACTTGGGTGGCTAGCCCTACCCGGCCTCTTAGGCATGTCTCCTGGAAGGCTGACTTCTAAGGGACTCTAAGGGACTGACTGCTCAGGGAAGTCGGAGCTGTGCCACTTATTTGGCACCTGGCAAGTCAGCCTCGAGAGATGGCCCTGACTTTCAATCCAGCTCTGATATTTACTCAAAGCCTCAGTTGACTCATCTGCAAAAACTTTTAATAATAGCAAGGTGACTGTGAGGGCTGAATAAGAATGAATAATGGTCCTACATATTTGACTGACAAGAACACAGCTAATAAATGGCAATTATTAGTATTCCTTATGGCTCATACAACTCTAACCTATGAGTTTGGATCCATTTCCTGTGTCTCCTAAAAATCAAACCCCATCAAGGACAAGCGCCATGTCTAAGGCCTTCTTGTACCCCACCCCTAGCTCACTGCTCTGAAAACAGGCCTCTCAAAAGTCAGCCACTCATCCATGAACCCTGCCATCACACCCTGAAGGCCTGTTCTGCGCTATCCACTGTTCCACGTGTCCTGGTGAATAGGACAGAACATTCTCGACACGCTCACAGTCAGATGGAGAGACAGCCATAAAAGCAAGGAAGAGCAATAATGTGGTGGGTCCAGAGCCAGACAAATGGCGCCACTCAGGTCCCTTTGGTCCCAGGCAAGTGCCCTCTTCCTGGAGAAGAGACGGAGTAGGGGAATCCCACAGCTGAGTGAAGGCCAGGGCTCAGCGGCAGGAATCGGGCTCCAAGAGCGGACACTGCTCATTGCCTACCTGGTGAAAATGGCTAGTGTGTGGCTGGGCCAGGAGAAGCCATGTACTCCCTCCGGGGAGTACAGGAAATGCCCCTTTCTGGCAATGCTGGGCTCTGCTCCTGGCAGGGTCTGCAGAGGTCTGCGCTTCAGGATTGATTCTGGTTGATGTGTAAATAAGTGGTGGGGGTGACAGGGAAGGAATAGTGAGCGAATCTAAAGAGAAGCATTTCCCAATGTGGCCTGAAGCTGGCAGCTTGGACCAAGATTAAGACTGGAATCTTCTGGGTGGCCTCACTGGGGCAGAGAGGAGCCTTGGTAAAGGAAGATGGAGCCTGGTGTCTCTCTTAAAAGTTGGGGTTCCCCTTTTTTTTTCCAGAAGGGTGACCAGAGCCCCAGATGGCCTTGGGGACACTTTAGGCCTTGTCCAAGATCACCTCTAGAGTAACACTGGGATCGGGGACATCTGGAGACTCGGAGGCTGTGTCCGGGTGAGGTGCGTGGGGTGTAGGGGAGAAGAGGAGGATGGAAGAGCAGCTAATGAGAAGCAGGTGGCAGGGCCGCCTGCATCCCAGCCAGGGGACAGCCGGCGGGACGGCCAGTCAGTGGGAGCACCCGTCAGCTCACAGATAATCCTAGGGAACAGGCTCCGGGATGCCCATTCATATTCATTACGTGTGAAGCCTTCGGTTGTAAAGTTAGCTTTCTCTTCATTTAGCTGTCACTAGACAGAAAAATATGAGCTGCGGGCAGATGCCCCTGGATGGGAGCCAGTAGCTGGTGTTTGGCCTCCCCGTGCCCCTCCCCCAGAGCCCTCTCCCCCCCCCCCCGGCCGCCCCTCCCACTGCTGCTACA
Source organism: Solenodon paradoxus (assembly GCA_004363575.1). Lineage (NCBI taxonomy): Eukaryota > Metazoa > Chordata > Mammalia > Eulipotyphla > Solenodontidae > Solenodon > Solenodon paradoxus. The sequence continues at coordinate 59,422 of RJWH01003159.1, read as the reverse complement.
CTGACCTCTGGCTGGACTTTGCTTCTGTCTGCCCCACTTTGGGTTTTCCCAGCCCCTTTCCTCTTCCTCCGCCTCTAGGCTGTGGCAGAGCACGTGTCTCTGGCACCCAGCACAGTGCCTGGCACGGAGTGGGTGCTCCACACGTATTTGTAGAACTTCTCTCCTGCATCTCTAACTTGTGGGACAGGAAGGTCATCACTTCTTTGCTGGTCACCTTCTGGTCAAGAACTCCGGTGATGTAGTCTGAGCTCTGGGAGGAGACACGGGTTTGAGTGCCCGTTCACCACTGAGCAGCTGGGCGAAGCGGGCCCTGTGCATCGGGCGTGGTGGGGGATGTCGCTACTATCCGGGGCCCTTCCCATCCTGCTGGACACCCGGCCTGCCCCCGGGCCTTGGAGCCAGTGTCAGAGAGGGACAAAATCAACCTGAAGTCAGGCTCTCAAATGAAGGGAAGGAAGGATAACCGTTTCCACGGGGAGACACTTGAGCCTACAGTGACTGTCTTGGTCAGAAAACCCACTCTGGTGGGGGGTTTGTGTGTTGGGTTTCCCTGCACCTGGAAGAGGCGGCGTGGGCTGGGGGAGGCTGGGCTGCTGGCTGAGGCCGAGCTCTTTGAGCAATGTGGTTGTGTTTACTGAGAGGGTGGGAGGCCCAGCCTGCTTTTTTCCTGCCTTCCAGGCTGGAGAGATAAGGCAGAAAGTGGGGATGAAGGATAGAATGGGTAATACTCTGAAACCACAAGAAAGAAGAATTCTGGCTTTTGTCTCTGCCCGGAAGCTCAGATATGTTCCTGGGGCATCTGGGAGAAGGGAGCTGCTCCACCCCCACCACTGGGGTCCTAGCCCATGGGGAGCAGGGTAGCAGGGGAGCAGGGCTCCTCATCTTCCATTATGTCTCCCCCTCATTTCATTGTCAGTTAAGCGGCCAGCTTTTCTCAGCTTTCCTGCTCCCGATTACCCCTTCCGAATGAGCCCAGCAGCCTGAGAGCTCTCTTCTCCCTGCTTCCCTGCCACAGCTGAAGCCACAGGGACCATGGGCAAGTGACAGGGCCACCTTCTCCTGGCCTCCAGGAATCCTACTGGCCTCTCAGGAGGCCTTAGCCCAGCCTCAAAGGGCCAACCCCTGAAGATACATAATCATTTGGTCTAAAAAATACTGCCATCTTTATTAGCATGCTGGGCAGCACATAATTTTTACAAAAGTTTCTTTACAAAAGTGGGGGCTGGGGGGGTCTCAGAGTCTCGAAGTTCATTTTATTCTTACCGTCATCCAGTAGGTAAGCCAAGGGAGCCTTCTGTTTCCATGACCTAGCTCTGCCTGATTCCATGTAAGAGAATTGAAATCTCGTGGCTTGGTAAAATTCCTGCCCCCTTGGAGGGGAAAGATGACTCCATAGCATGTTGGGGGGCACAGGCAGGAGGAAGGGATGGCTAGAGCAGGAGACCGGGGTACCTTTTACTTTGACACCCCCAAGCTCCCCACACCCTGCTCCTGCCTTGTCAACCCAGGGTGCTGGGTGTCCGCCCCCTGGTGGTGGGCTGGGAAAGTGATGCCAGCCTTAGGGGGTCACACCAGGCTGGTTTCCCGTAAATCACCAGGATCTCCTGCTTCGGTGTGCATCCTTCTCCCATTTTCCTGGATTCTCTGAATGAGGAGCAAATTAAGCTGTTTTTCAGTGGAACTGTGACAGTTGAACGTGGATGAAGCCTGAAAGCAGCAGGGCAGCGTTTTCCGATACCAGCTCAGAGTTGGGGTGCGGGGGGCACAGTGTGTGGTAGGAAGACTCCTATCTGCTTAGATGTGCCCTTTCTCCTGGACAGCCCTGCCTTATTCTAAGAGAAAAGACTGTGGCTGGGTCCCTGCTGAGGGTCCCTGCTGCTCTGCCTGGGCCTCCTGGAACCACCTGGGGCTTGGTGGCAGAGGTGTGTCTTCTGTAGCATCCAGGCCAGGGTGGGGTGGGAGCAGCTGGGAATGGAGGAGGGGTGGGAGGTTCAGCTAGGGTGTCCACACAGCTGATCACGTGGTCCAGTTCAGCAGGCTGGGTGGCTCCTTGGGCTTCACCCGGAGTGAGAGGAGGCTTGGAGACTTATAATCACCATCCGGGGAGGGCTCGAAGCTGTGGCCCCCCAGAGCAGGTGAAAAGCCGTGGATGGAGTAGATGCCAGGGTGGGCTCTGGGGGAGGCTGGCACCCCCATGAAGCCAGCCACATTCCCATGAGAGTGGGAGTATGGAGACATGCATGGGGAGGGTATGCCCTCTGGAGACACGAGGCAGGGGCCCCCAGGGCTCCCAGATCCTGGGCTGGGCCACAGGGAGTTCTGCAGCTGCAAAGAGAAAAAGAAGGCGCATGAATCAGGAGCCCCAGGGACTGCCTCCTCACCTAGGAGCTCTCTGCCCTGCCGAGGGCTCCAGAAACTTTCCAAGAAGCCACCTCTTAGCCCAGGTCTAGAAACTGCTTCCTCCTGCCGCCAGTACTGGAGGTGGCATCTCAGGAGGCCCTGACACTGCTCAGAATGAGATTTTCTTCCGTGAGTCCTTCACCGGCCTCTCTGCACGCAACCTTCACGAGATGTTTTGCAGAGGAAGAAGTGACTTACCAGGTGTCCTGGGGCAGAGCTCATACTCTTGCCGCTACCTGCGAGGGCACGGCCAGCCCTGACTCAGGGAAGGGCGGCGTCTCACCTGGGGGTGGCTGTCTGTTCGGGGCAGCACAGAGATGTCATAGGCAGAGGAGAAGGGGTTTCGGCCCTCCTGGATCTTCCCGTAGCGCTCGCGCTTCCTCCACTTGGCTCTGCGGTTCTGGAACCAAACCTGAGGGCCGGCAAGAGAGGCCGGAGTATTAGGAGTGGAGCCTGCTGAGGAGTGCTGGGGCTATGTCCCGCAGAGCGAGGAGCTGGCTCCAGGATGGAGGCTATGAAGCTGTAGGAATCAGAAATCTACATTGTTCTCAGGGCCAGGAGAGGCTCAAGGCCAGAGAAGGCTTACTGACCCCAAGGGCCTCCCCTCCCAGACTGAGTCACTGCATGTCCAGCCCGGCTGTCTGCTAAGAGTGTTGTGAAGTTCCTCTAAGGAACTTCCTACATGCCAGTGCACGCATGTTGCATTTCTAGGCCCCCTACCTCATCTCCTTTCCCGAACTACCTGCCCCACGGCATCTGAAAAATTGTATTTTAAAGGAAGAGGGGGCAGGCAAGAAGAGAGGGGAGGAAGAAACACTATTTAGTTGTTCCTCTTGGTTGTTGCCTTGGGCTCAGGTCTTGAACCAGGGACTGTGCCCAGTGATCTAAATTTCTAGGCCACCAGGTACGCCTCGTGAGGAATGTGAATGCTATTTCTATTCAGTCCTGCTTGTGGCTTGAACTCTTAATCTCCCTGGAGACCTAAATCCAGAGCCCTGTCCCTCGCCACAGCCTTATCTCCTCCAGAACATGGCACTCCATTCTCCTAGCTACCTCCCACCTCAGCTCCCCTCTGAAACACTCTGCCACCTTGTGCCCTCCCTGCCTTTGCTCAGGTTTTCTCTGGGCTTACTGCACCCCCTTGTACCCCACATCTAAGCTGGACACCCTCTAGGACTTCCACAATTCCCCGGGCATTTCTCTCATTGTACTTACCACATCCTATTAGCGTGATCTGCTTTGGACTCTGTCTCTCCCAATTATTTTTGAGCTCTTGGCAGGTGAGGATGGGATATGGGCACATGGTACATGTGTCTGTGATGAGTTTGTTTGGTGTGAGGGTTACATTTATGTGTATCGTGCACAGGTTTTACATTTCAGTCATTTAATAAGCATGTGTCGGACTCTGGACTGAACACCGACAATATAAAAACCAAACCAAGTAATTCACCTGCTTTCCAGGTGAATGGTTTGGCCGTAACACAGAAGGTGTGTGAGGTGGGTATGGGGTGTATGTGTGTGTTTCACCCCAGCTCCACACATACACCCTGTCCTGCAGTTATTCCTACTCAAGCAGTCAGTATGGCCCTGCCCATTAAGAAGCCCCCTCACCCCCAGGTTGCAGAGATCCCAGCAAGGCCTGGTGCAAGCTCAGGAAGGGCTACCCATCTGCCATTCTGCACACTCCACCCTCTGCAGGCAGATACAGGAGACTGGAGCCAGTAAATTGGTCACTTTACTGAGAATACTTCCCCGACACCATTCTCTCCTAGAATCCCCTCTGTAGACCCCCACCTGTGCTCCGGACTTGCCCTCTGCCAGTCTGCGTGGGGTCTTTCTTATTTCTCCCCACAGGGCGGTTTGTGGGTGGAGAGCAGGCTCCAGTCAGAGAAATACTGTTCTAGTGCCTGGATCATCAGGAAGTCTGGACTAACCTGGGGGCCTTGTGCCTACCCCTCTACCCTTCCAGGCTTGAGAGGGCCTAGGAGGTGAGCAGAAAAAGTTTGCCCCACTTCCCAAAGTAGCTCTGCGGGGGCAGTAATTCAGACCCCCATCCCTGGCTTGCTGAGGCCTCTGGAGACTTGAGACGTTTGGACTTCCATGGTTTATGTAATCTGGTTTGTCTGAATGCTGGGTCTCTCACCCCAATGGCCTCAGGCCCTGGGGAACCCCCGAGGGACCATCCTGGAAGTCTGTTTTGGGTGCCCTCTGGGAGGAACATGGAACAGGAGGAACCAGCAGAGACAGGGAAGCAGTCCGACCCCTCTGGCCTATGTTGAATCCAGCTGTAGGTCTTTTCTGCTAGATGGCAGTTAGCATCGTCACAGACTGGCCAGCCCGTCCCATATTCTGTCAGTCCTGGCCCCTGCCCACTGCCTTCACACAGAGTCTTTGGCAGGACCTATGCTAGCTGTAAGTGTGAGCTCTGACCCTCCTCTTTCTACTCTCTTTGGGGAGAGGGTATTGTCTCTGCCTTGAGGTCCCCTCACCTTTCTGGAGAAACCCAAATCCAAGCTCTCACCCAGTGCCTCCTGCTGGGCACCAGGGAGCCTGCACATATCAAGCCCGTTCAAGGCCAGGCAAAAATGGCCATCTTGGCCCAGACACTCCCTGAAGCCTCCTTGCCCTCCAGCCCCTGCTGTCCACCTTCATGTTCTGTTTCACTGCCAACACACCTTGGACATGGACTCGCCCTCCCTTCTCCCTTCCCCTGCTCAGTGAATGTAAGTTGCTGACTTAGGATGATTTTGCACATCACTGATCCTGAGACCCCCACCCCAACCTCCAGGAGCTGGGAACCTCTGGCTCTGAGCAGCCACCTTAGAAGCATCCCTGATAATGTGTTTAGCATTTCAGTGCTTCCAAAATGCTGGCCATCTGTGGGCCTCAGAGATCCTAAGTAAGGGGACCACCAGTGGGCCCCTAAGTAAGATTCCAGTTGTACTATCATTCTCCTCTTCCTCAATGGGGAAAGCTGACTGAGGGGGTCAGTGACATGCCCCAGACACCTGGCCAGCGTTAAGTGGCAGAGCTGGACTCCCAACAGGCCTCTTGGTCCATGCAACAGCCTGAGCTTGGGTAGGAAGTCTGCAGCTGCAGCAGTGCTGAGCCTAGAGGGGAGCCCAGGAGGGGCAGAGGGGCTATCGCACCTCTCCCAGCCCTTCAGGGGCCTGACTTGAGGTATGGGCGGTTGAGGCAGCCAGGGAGCCCCGTGCCCAGGGTGCCCTCACCTGTACTCGGGCCTCTGTTAGGTCCGTGCGCAGAGCCAGCTGCTCCCGGGCATACACATCAGGGTAGTGGGTTTTCTGGAAGACTTTCTCCAGCTCCTCCAGCTGGAAGGTGCTGAAGGTCGTGCGGTTACGGCGCTTCTTACTCTTGTTCTTGGCCAACTCCATGGAGTCCGGGAGTCCCGGGGACAGGGGGACACGCAGGCTGGCCAAGCAGGGATCTGGGGAGCCTTGCAAGTTAGAGGGCCCGTCTCTGGTGCCCCCTCGGCAATCCAAGGGCAGCTGGGGGAAGCTGGCAGCTTTGGAGGCCTTCTCCTCAGCTGCAATGGAAAACACAAAGAGGAGGATGGAAACCAAACCAGGGGGTTTTGTGGGTGGAATGGAGGGAGGGGAAGAATGGTGACGCTCAGTCCCTCCTCCCCTTTCCTTTTTCTTCCCTTCCTCCAGACAGCCACCCTCCATGGGAGCCTGGCATTTAGAGGCCTGTCTGCTGAGCCTCCAGCTGGGGAGGGGGCCCTGGGGAACCATGTGCTCTGTGGTCACAGATCCTCTGGGCTGGAGGGGGGTGCATTTCGGGGAAGCGCTCTGTGGTGGTGCATCCCACAGGGTGTGGAGGTGCCAGTATTGGCGCCAAGGCAGGGCCAAGTTCAGGGGCGGGCAGAGGGGCTGAGGATGGGGCGGCTGACATGGCCCGCCCCTGCCAGGAAGTGCCTCCTCGTCCCTCACGCTGCTGGCCTTGGCTCCCATGCCTGCATGCCTCTACTCCCAGCACCAGACAGGCAACAGACAGGGATGCTCATTCTCTGAACTAAACTCCAGCATTAGCAAGACAGGAAATGAGCTATGCTTGGAGGAGAGTTTGGGGGACCAGTGTGCAATCAGGACACAGTCCGGAGCCCCATCCTCTTGGTGGTGTCTTTCCCCTCTCTCCTCAGACGTTTCTGAGGCTTCTCATTGCTGTGATTAACAAGCAGGGGGACCTGACTGCAGACTGGGAGCAGTTCCCAGCAGCCCCACTCTGCAGTGCTAGCTCTCATTCAGGAAGCTTGGTGGAGCCCTGCCACCACCAGGCAGTGGTGAAAAATAGGTCACTCTGATCACACCCACCCGCCCCACCTCTGGCAAGGACCCCCAGCAGTGTTACCATGAAATCTCTTCTCAATGGTCCCCTGGGATAGCAGGATCGATGCCACAAAGACGCCCCACTGACTCACAGTCCCTTCCCTGGCCCCAGGCCCATCCCCTGTGGGGGCCTGGCCCCCAGGAGGCCCAGTGAGCTGGCACCAAGAGGCTGTTTCTTCCCTGGGATTTGGTGTGGGGATCACAGCTGCAGCCGGGTGGGGGTGGGGGGGGGGGCGAATGGTGCTGGAGAGATGGGCTCATGAGGTTCTGGGTGTGACGAGACCCTGTCTGGATGTACAGGACTTGGGCGAAGTGCCTCTCCTCTGGAAGGTGGTCAGTGACCTCCGAGGACCACCCACGCCATGAAATGATCTCCAAGTTGCATGTCCTGGAGGCCTGGGAGAGTGAGGTAGGGCCTGTTCTCAGGGCTGTGCACAGTGGCAGCCCAAGACCAGGTCCCTCACACCCCTGGGGGAACATTGGGAGGAAATGCTCCAGGCCCTGGCTGCTCTTCTTCACCAACACATTTTGGTTCTGGGGTTCCTTTTGGTAGATGGTTAGACAGAAGCACTCATGGAAGTTCAACAAAACCGTTGCAATTGGTCAGGGAGACCATGGAGACTGGAAGGGGACACCCCACATAACACAGGCCTGAGAGGAAGGCACCTTGGTGTCTGGGGTTCATTGGAAGGTTCTGCTGGACTCCAGGCAGAAAAGGGTGAGAGGGGCTCATGGATGGGGGACAGGGGGGGCATAGACATCACTTCAGAGAACTCCCCAAAGCTCTGGGATTTGCTCATCTAATTCTTGAGTCCTCAGTATCCATCCTGTTAGAATCTGCCCAGAGGAAGTGACCAGATCTGGGGCTCGAGGACTTACCTTCCTGACTGGAAGCCACACAGCTATCAGGTTCAACTGATGAAAAGTACAGCTTTCAGAATTACTAACCCAAAGGGCCAACTGCACTCCTCAAGGATCAAAGAATGTCCCCTTCCTCATTGCCATTGCTCTGAGATAGCCTACAAATGCCCAGAGTACTCTAAGGGGAGGATAACATGCCATCTCTCTTGTGGACCAGTTGCACCTCACAGAACACCTGTAGGCTCCTGAGAAGCAGGACCAAGAGAGGAAAAAGATGGGGCGGGACAGACAGAAGGCGGCTATTAAGGAAAGGCAGAGCAGGAACAAAGGAAACTAGCAGTTTGGATGTAAGCTTGTAGAAGGATGCTCTCTAAAGCCTGAGGCACACTCAAGGTGTGACCAGGCTGTGTGGAGGAGTGGCTCACACCTGCTGGGGACACTGAGTGGTTGAGGGGAGTACTCATGTGGAAGATGGAAGCCTAGGGCTCTGACTTGGGTGTTCACGGCCTTCACAACTGCACAACCACTGTCAGGGCTGAAGACAGGAGACAGGACAAGGACCTCTTAGGCAGCAAGGATATCTGTCCCTGACCCGGTTCTTGCTCCCTAATACACCCCTCACTCCCTCACCCCAAGGCTGCCAGAGCCTGTACAGCGCTGTCTGGAAGCTGGAAGCTGCAGCCTGGGAGCCGCCCAGCTTAGACTGTGCGGGTTGGAGTCCCACTGCCCCAGCTGATGGCATCCACTGAAGCTGCAGGACTGCGGGACCAACACCTGGCACGTGAACCTTGCTCGCAAACAATTTCTCAAATGATCTGCAGAGTCTGTTGAGGCCATTACTCGCGCAGCTCTGGTTGAAGACCCAAAGCCATTGTGCACATGAACGCCGCATGCAGGAACCAACCGGGTCTTCTGCTCTTTTTCGCCGCCCCCGGCCTTGAACCAGAGGCCTCAGCAAGGACCTGTAACTTGGAACTCTACATCCTAGAGTTCCACGGTCGGCCTGGCAACGCGGCCCTTACAGTTACCTTACTTAGAGCCTCGGCTGCAGAAGGCACGTTCCGAGGTCGGGGCGCCAAACTACGGGACAGACTGAGAGCCCCAGGCAGAGCAAGAAGGAGCGTCCTGGCACTTCCCTGGCCCTCAGAACAGTCACGCTCAAAGGACTTGAGGTGGCTGGCCTTGTTAGGGGTTCAGAGCTAACCTGGGCGCTCTGCGCAAAGGATGGGAGAGGAGTGCGGCGCGCCAGGCAACCGAGCTCCCAACTGCCCAGCCTCGGCGAAGATCGCGCCGCAGCTGGGGCGCAGCTGCGCGCTCACTGGTCTGAACTGGAAACGCTCCGGCCCATTATCTTAAAAGTCGAGAAATAAGGTGGGTTCCCCCTTTGCCCGCCACTTCCCTCTAAGTAGACTTCGCAACCCGAAACCCCGGGGTAGGCTCTCTCCAGCAGCTGGCTCCTCCGCGCAGCGCCAAGGCCCGCTCCGCCTCAGGGACTCAGGCCGCCCACCGGACTGCCCTCGGAACTCAGGCCTGGGCACCCGGGAGGCAGATGGCGGCGGGGTTCTCTACTCTGGCTCCGTTCGCACCCGCTGCCCTTGCTTTTCGTTTGGCCCGTTCTCCGTTCAAATTGAATCATTCATTTTCTTCTCCCCTGGTTCTGATTTTATTTTCTACTCTTTTAGCGTGTCCTTTTCCCCTCTTTTGTCGGCTGTTTCTTTCCTTGTCCTTCCCTGTGCCAGTTACCCGCTTCGTTCGATCCTCCGCTTGCCTTCGCTCCCTCGTTCGTTCTTCAACTCTTCCTTTCCGCTCTGGCCAGCTGGCCACCTTTACCTTTCCTTCTCGCCTCTCTCCGTTTTGTACAGTTTTCTTTCCCCTCTTTTGGGTTGTTGTTTTCACTCTTTGTTTTTCTTCCCACGCATTTCGTTATTGACTTCCTAGCGGTCGCCGGCGTGCTTTGAGCGGGTTCTGCTCCAGTGCTCTCGGCAGTTTGCTGCGCGGCGCCCGGCCAATCCGAGAACCGCGCGGTCCGTGCGAGTCCGGAGCTCTCCACAGGGACGCGGCCCCGCGGACTGGGTCCTGCAGACGAAGAGCGACGAGACAGGCCGGGTACCTGTCCCCGGCGGGGCTCACGGCGCTGTGCGGCCGCCGCCGGCTGTCTGGGATCAGAGGAGCCAGGCCAACTGCTTCTCATTAAGTCTCAACTGTGGTTTTTATCAGGAGAGCCTCTTTTAAAGGGCACAGACACGAAGCTCCGCGTACTCGCTCACTTCCTCCGCTGACCCCCACACACCTCCCCGCCCTCTCTACATTCCCAACGCCTTGGCTGGGCCAAGGCCTGAGAACTGCCTGGCCAAGCCGTGGAGACCCGCGAGGCGCCAGCGGGGCGGAGGAGGGTTGGGACCGATCTTGAAAGATCCAGCTCTGGGCCTCAGCTGCGGGATGTGGCAGCGCAGATGGGGCGGTCGCGAGGGCCGTGACTCCAGCAGGTCAGCGGGTACAGTGGACGGCAGCGGGGCTGCGGATCTGCCTGCTGGGTCCAAGAGCTCAGGCGTGTCCTTCGGGGATGGCGCGGTCCAACTGGCCTGAGCGCACAGGGCATCGGCCCCGGAACCTAGCGCGGGAACCTAGCGCGGGAACCTAGCGCGCAAGGGTTAGGCCTGCCCCGGCTGCTCCCAAGCGGTGACGATCCAGTGAGGAAGCCAACACCGCGAGAAGGACGGCCATCGCCGTGCACAACGACGGGATGGCAAGGTTAGTCTGAGAAATAAGAACACAATCTGTATTGAGAATGATCGTGGCACTGCCAGGTCGGCCACGGCCACCTAGCTGAGCGCCATACACACAGGCTGCACCCTTGCCGCGGAGGCTGGGCCCGGGGAGGCCAGGCCGCAGCCTTCGGCTGAACTCGACTTGGCCACCTAACAGACGCCAAACACAAAAGCCGCGCTTCTCGTCCCGCATCGGGGCCAAGGGCCCAGCCCGGCTCCCTGGGCCCCATTCGGACTCCTGGGTCGGTGGCAGTTTCACCTCAACTCCGGCCAAGCACGAGCTCTCCTTCCAGGCTCCTGCCGCCCTGGCGCCCCAAGCGGGCCACTGAGCGTGGCCGCTCTGTCCTCTCTGGACCTCCCGCGTCCCATTCCCGCCGCTAGAGACTCAGTGGCTATACCTCCTGCACCGCGCTGACATTTTCCCGGCCTGCAGTAAGGACGGCCCCAGCCTGCAGTAACGACGGCCAGGCTTCAGAAGGGCAAAAGTTGAGAAACGTGCGGCGAGAGAGGGAAGCTGGCAGGCCCGCGCAGAGCCGGCTCGGGAAGGAGAGAGAGTTGGGGCTGCGCGCTACGCCCCGTGCCGCGCGTTACCTTCCGCGGGGCCCTCGTAGAAGTGACCGCCGTTGAGCGCCGGGCCAGGCCCAAGGTCCTGCAGGTACTTGGCGGGCGGCTTGGCCGGCTCTGGGAGGTAGGGTTCCAGGGGCCCGCAGGCCGGAAAGCGGGTCAGGCGCGGGCCGCGGGGAGGCGCGGGGTGCAGGTGAGGTGCTGCAGCGGGGGTTCCCTGGGGACCCGCAGGCTCGTCCCCCGAGGCCGCGTAGGGGCCAGTTCCAGGGCCCACAGCAAAGGGCGCACAGTGCTCGGGGTCCATTCCGGCTCGGGGCGCACAGGCCGCCGGGGCTCCGGGGCTCGCGCTGCCCGCGCGGCCTGTGAGCGCCTGCCAAGGGGGAGGGACCTGGGAGCGGGGGCGCAGAGCCCCCGGGAGCGGCTCGCGCCGCGGGGGGCGGGGGGCGGGGGACAGGGGAGGGGGCCGCGCCTCTGACTTAATGCTGGAACCATCCACGTCACGTGCGGCACCGCGCCGGTTAACCCCTGGGAGTCCGGGAGCCCTCTGATTCACCCCAGCCGTGCTATCCGAGGCCGTTTAGTCGGAGCGGAGGGTCCCTTTTGTCTGCCCATCTTAGTGAGTCTCTTGCTAAGAGTAGCACCTTTGGTCCTGCTCTCCAGTCTAGAGACTCTTGCCCCTAGAGGGGTGAGGCCTTTAGTGGGGGCAGTTTTCCCAAGGCCACCCTCAGCAAATACATTGAGGCCTGGTCTTCAGACGTCTGCCTGGGATAAGGGCCTCAGCAGGTTGGCACTGGGCTGGAAGACCTAACTTGCTGCTGGGAGCTGGAGAAAATGTTGCCTCCAGCAAAAACATCTCCCTTAAAGATTTCTCCTTTCTCTCTGATAGAGCCACTGGGAGCATTTTGTGGAAAAAGCTGTAATCTGGTAATGGAGACTCGGTCCGCTGGGGTCTGGTCTGGACACTATTTTTCATTAATAGTGGAACCTTGAACCAGCTGCTCAGGAGTTCTCAGCTGACTGTGGAGGCTGACCAGAGTCATCCCTCAATCGTTCTGCATATATCTGGTGGGTTTCCAACATAGAGGACAGCAGAGCAGACAGGAGACTAGGATCTCCTCAGGACAGAGCATTCCTACCATGCTGTCTTTGGAGCAGGTGGAGCAGCACATAGAGGGTTTTGTGTGTGAATAGCAGGCATGAATTGATGACCTTTAAGTGGGCAAATGTCCTAGGAGTGACTGAGGACCCCTGAAGAGAGGCTGTCTGCAGTAAAGCTGCCCTAGACCTGACATTTTGGAGGGAGGTGAGGGTCAAACTGTGTCTGCTAAGAATGGAGTCTTCCCAGGAAAAGTGAGCAGAGGTATAGGCAGCAGCTGAGCGCTTCTAAAAAGAGAAATGATTCCCACCCGACCAAAGATCTAGTAAGATATACTCAAAGGCCCCAGGACCCTGCTGAATTGAGGCATTTCTAAATCTGGGTTAAAACATTTTTTTTTTTTTTTTTTTTTTAAACTTTTAGTGCCTTCAGAGACTGGTGAGAAGGGTTGGGAGTCAAACATCATTTGTATTTCATTTGAATTCTCAATTTTTAAAGGAATCCAAGAGGTCTGGTGTGAACACCTCCCTCTTCCGCTGGGGGTTTAGGGGGGGTTTCTTGGCTGTCTTCAACCAGAGTTGGGCTGTAAATCAAGGCCAGACAGGAACCAGAAGCCTTGCATCTCACAAGTAGTCATTAAGCCATTATTAAACATACCGTAACTTCTCTGAAGCCTTATTGGTTTAAACACCACATTGGAGGCATTATGGCCATTAAGGCCCCTAATCACAGACTGCAGGCTGGGGCAGCGAGAAGCGAGCACCTGGAGTTGGTATTTCCAGCCAAGAGGGAGGCTCAGCTTGGAATTAAGCTTCCTCTCTGGCCTCACCAGAGAGATTCATTTTCCAAGATACATTTGATCCAAACTCTGGGTAACCAAGTTCTGTTGACCACTTTTGCTCATTAATAATAGTTTTCAATAAAAACCTTATCTCTTACTGGGATAGGAACCAGGAGTAGTGTTGACTTTTTGAAAGGATATTAGTGTCAATTCAGGATATGTAGTCTATTCAATAAAGTTATCAAGCAGTTTACTGTGGAAGAGGAAAGTATGACATAAGAAAAATGTCACCAACAATTTGACCAAGGCAGCCTGCAAGTGTTTTCCCTTAGATGATAACCTTTGGTTGAGCCTCAGTTTCCTCATCATAAAAGTGGGTCACATCCACAGAATGGGATATTTGAGAAGCACTCATGTTTTAATGGATGTGCTGGACTGTGTTAAGAGATTATGTTATCCAGGAAAAGCAGCCTCGATTTCTGGGTTACACCGTCAGATTGGTGGAAGGCTCCTGACCCCAGACTGTATGGGGCTGACATGGGGGCTGAACTAAGAGACTCACAGACTCACATTCCTTCCCAAGACCAGAGGTTCCTACAGCCCTTCTCCTACTCTCTGAACACAGCCAATGTTAATGCTAAGACAGTGTTGCCAGTTGAACTGAGGAAAGAGGGAGCCCGGACTGCATTCAGGCTGGGTGGGAAGATGCTCTTCTGGCAAGGTCTTCTCTCGGGACCATGCAGGACAGGGCTCTTAGAGAGGTTTTGTCTTCATCCCTGTAGGCCACTGGTTCATACTATCCATATGCCACTGGGGATGAACTGGATGTAGCAGGTGCCTAGAAAACCCAACGATAACAGCCTTAGTGTTACCAGTTTTCCCTCTTAGGAGGGCTGAGAGATGAGGAATTCCCCAGGAGTCCTCATTTTGTCCACAAAAACAAAGCTAACACTTATATTGTGCTTAGATTGTAGCACTAGCCAATCCATTCTATACACATTGATTTATTTCATCCTCCTAACTCCATGAAGGAAGTGCAATCACTGTCCTCATTTTACAGAAAAAGACAGAGGCCACAGAAGGAGTTTTTGTCCAAGGTGGATGTAGCCACTTGGCGGCAGAACCAGAATTTACGTTCAGACCCATGATCTCTCCCACTGACAGTCTCTCTATCCTTCTTTAGGAACATAACGAATCATTCAAGGCATGCCCTCCTTTTCCCAGAAGGTCAGGACTTCTTCCTGAAAGGGACGTTGAGGCTAGAGTGGATCCCTGACAGAGTTGGTTCGAGATGGAGCCACATGGCTCCCTTTATGACCACCAAGTGATAGTTGATTTAGACATGCCGCGCCTGGCTGTGGTGGCTTGGACAGTTGGTGGAAGGTGGTTTCTGCTAAGCTGAGACTAAATGAAACAGAGTGTCTAACACCTGAGAGGTTTTTATGACCCATCGATACAGCCAGATGTGGGGCAGGGTTTTAAGAGAGTCTGTGAGTTGGCCATTCATGCTGTTTAATCACCAGACGAATTAAAATAGCGTTTGTCACTGCTATATTCATAGAATGAGGAAGAGGGACTGATGGAATGATCCAGATAATTCTAGGTTCCAGCACAGAAAAACTTAAAACAATTTTTTCTCCACCTGCTGAGAAAAACTGCTCTTAAAATGGAAGTGATGGTTCTTGGCTATTTCTGTGCAATTCAGTATTTAATTCATTTATTTAATAGGAGAATCTACTACGTGACAGGCATTTGCTGGGATACAGAGGGGCAAAAGAGATGTGACCCCTGTCTTCATGGTGCTTACACATTGCTGCAATGGAAATCTCTTCTTCACCATGGGGGGAAAAATGCATCACTTGGATGTGGATTAAAATGGAATTTGGTCTTGGGGGCAGAGTTCCTGGCTTCTAGTCTCAAAATGCAAGGTCAATTCTTGAATCAGGGATCTGTCGATAATGACTGCTGCTTTGCTGTATCATGTGAAGGTTGATGCTCTCATTCTTCTCACCGGGATTGTTCAAAGGGGCTTGGAGCAACGGAAAGCATAGCACCTCAGATCTGACATTTGTTTGACGTGTACAAACCTTTCTTCCAGACAGGAAAAGTTCAGTGGCTTTTTTTTTTTTTTTCCTTTATTCTTCGAAGGGAAGACAGTTGGTATTAACCTTGTTCTGTTTAGACTCCGAAATCCTAAATTGATCCCTATGAAAATTCTGGGTTTGGGAGCTCAGGCAGATTGTTTCTCATTAGTGACATTCTTCCTGGAAGGTCAGGCTCAGGAATGGTAAATAAACCTTCAGATCCGGTGCTTCCTCCTCACCCATGATATTTGAAAGAAAGAAAGAGAGGAAAAAAAAAATAAGAAAAAGAAAGAAAAGGCTTTGTGATGTGGAGACCTAGAATACTTGGCTGTGATTCTGAAAACCCAGCCTGAAGTCTGTGCTGTGCTTTGTGATGACATTTCTGGGAAGTTAGGGAGCTGTTTCTCATCCCTTGATTTGATATGTACCATTGGGGGGGAGCATCCTTGACCTCTCTGTACCTCAGTTTCTCCCTTGGAAAACTGAGAGGAATGCTTCTGCAGTTCAGCTTTACAAGAATGAATGAGACATGTTTATACAGATGTTTCTCTAGCCTGGCCCCTCCGGGGACCTCTATTTCTTGACTCTTTCTGCCCACCGCCCTGGGGTTGGTTTGGATTGGGGGCAGGGACAGAGAGCTGGAGCCATGTCTGGGATGTGGCCCTGTCCTGAGGGCCTCATCTGCCCTGATGTCTGCCCTGTGGCCTTTGCTAAGGTAAAGGGATTCTCTGGCAAGATCCAACGACCACAGAGAAGTCGTTTTGTGGCGTTTTTGGTGAACTCATTCTTGAGGTAAAACAGAAGGGAGCAGGTGTAGACTTCCTGGTCATGTTAACACTTTGATCAATTAATAATATGCATTCATTTATCCATCAAGCATCTATTTAATGCCTGACATGGGCCGGACAGTGGGGCGTCACAGTGAGGACAGAGTCAGAGACACGGATCTCTCACTTTGGGGCTTTTCCAGTCTAGCAGGAGACACACAGAGCCATAGGCACTTGTGCATGTTGAACAGAGGCAGGAGATACTGCTCTGAGGGGCAGTGAGATAGGCACCCGCGGCAGGGTTGCGGGGTGGGGTCAGCTGGTCATAGAATACTTCCAGGTGTGTGAAGGGAGCAGGCAAGGGGGCATTCCAGAGAGAACAGTGCAGAAGTAAGAGAGGGGACGTTATGGTTGGTGGACTGGGATTTGTGGAATATTGCTGGGACCTGGGCAGGAAGAGGTTTTGGGTTGAGATGGGAGGAAGAGAGCCAAGGGTGGAGGAGTCCACGGGAATCAAGAGAAACTCCAGGGGAAGGCAGAACAGCTCCACAGCTGGCGGGCCAGTGTCTCCAAGTCCAGCCTTAAGGACTGGACTGGCTAGTGGGAGGTCTGGAGGGAGAAACCTAGACCCTAGGAAGTCCCCTGCTCAAGTGGGGAACCCAGGCCCCAGGCCCACGGGCTGGCATTTAAAAACAACATGAAAAGAATAGCGACAGCAGCAATGACAACAGTAGAAAGCGGGTTTGCTCACTGGGAGCCGTGAGGTAGAGACCTGAGAGGAGACCCAGGAGCTTGACGATGTGGGCTGGGTGGAGCCATCCGCAGGGACTTTATAGCAGAACTTTGGTTCTTACTGGGAATGCTGGTCAGAGCACCCCTTGAACTCATTGCAGCAGGAAATCCATTGGTTCCAGAGTGTAGATTCCAGATTTGTTATTTTACAGAGCTAACAAGTATGTAATTATCACATTTGGGGCTCTTCAAAGAAAATGCAAGCGTGTACCACTGAACACCCTTAGAAATGTGAATGAAACTCACCCCAGAGTTCTGGAAGGAGTGCACCACCATGTCACCCATGCATCTGCTCAAGGCCAGCATCTGCTCCTGCACTGGAGAGGAGAGAGTGAAGATTGGGTTTGAACTTTATGAAGAACTGAGGGAAAAGCAAGTGAAGAGGAAGTGTCTCTGTCCAGCTCTGTCCAGGGAAGGAGAGGTCGATTAGAAATAATGAGATCCGTTTCTTACAGAACGCCTATACCATGCCAAGCAAACACCATCTCGTTTCATCTTTGTAGTGTCATAAAGTTGGTATTGCTCCCATTTTACAGATGAAGAAACTGATATTGGTCTGTGTATTAGTTATTTAATGCTGCATAACAAATCACTCCCCAAATTCAGTGACTTAAAATAATGGTCAGGGACTGTAATTCAGGGATTTAGGAACAGCTTGGTTGAGTGGTCTGTCTTCAATATTCTGAAGGCTTGGCATGGGTTGGAGGATTCTCTTCCAAGATGGCTTTCTCACATAGTTAGCAGGTTGGTGTTGGCTGTTGGGGAGGCCTTGATCCCTCCTCTTGTGGGTCTCACCACATGGCTTCTTGCATGTCCTCACAGCCTGGTAGTGACTTCCCCAGGAGTGAGTGGTTCAGGAGACCAAGGTGGAAGCTATGATGCCATTTATGATCTTGCCTCAGAATGCACACACCATTCCTTCTGCCATATTCTACTCACCACACAGGTCAGCCCTGATTTAGTTTAGAAGAGGATTGCACAAAAATGGCCCCTTGGGGGCGATAGTGCAGGCTGGTTACTAAAAACTGGTTCAGAAAACTGCCCAGATCCCACCTTGTGAAGTACTGCTGGGATTCAGAAACCCAAGTTGCCTGGCTCCAAAGGTAAGAACCTAAAGCCAAATGTTGAGTCAGAAGGAATGGCTGTATTGGTGGGTTAAGAGGAAGACTTGAAGGGGCATGATGGGTGCCTGGCAGGCAAGTTTCAAAGGCCACTGGGCATTCAGAGCCATATTGCCTGTGGAAGACTGGTGCTATCCCAGAATGGCGACAATGTGTGCCCTGGTTTTCCCTGTAGCCTGAGTGTTCAACTGCCACAGTAGGCGAGCTCCTAAGGAGCTCCCTCAGTACAGAGAATGGATCTCAGGGTTCCATGGGGGCTCTTCATTCATGTGGGTTCAAGGAAGAAGCAGAGTCACCTTCACTCTGCTTTGTAGAGGGCAGGGTGAGAAGGGGGTTTGAGTCCCTATTTATGCTACGTCAGCTTAGCAAAGGGAACCCGGCCTTAGACCTTGACCTAAGTGACAGGGAAGGGGGATCATGTTGAGAGCCCATCAAGCATTAGGTCTGATCTAGGCACTCTGAATTTTTAAATGGCATATACTTTTCTCAGAAGGTAGCTATTATTTCTGATGTTTTTCCAGAAAGGTGCAGACAGGAATGAAGGTGAGCAGGCAGGCTGGCAGGCAGGATGCGAGAAGAGGAAGAAGCATTCGCCTATTTTATTTAGCTGTTCATCTTGGTTGTTGGTGGTAAACCTGGGTCCCTCGGATGCATGTGGACTATGCCAGCTGGAGACCATGGACTTATCTACTAGGCCCCCAGGGCACACCTACTGTTTCTACTTCACAGATGAGAGTGCAGAACTAAGAGAAATTAAGTAAGTTGTCCAAGGTGTCACACATCTCCTAAATGATAGAGCCAAGAGGGACTGCAGGCAGGCAGACTAGGCTTCAGTGTGTCCTGCTGCAGTGAATCTTCTGAGATAGGCAGGGCTGTTCTTTGCCTCCAGCTAGGCCCTGGGGCCAGGGGAGGGGTGTTGAGGGTGTTAGTCTGCTGTGGGAGTCTGAGGCTTTGTTGGTGGGGTGTGAACATGGTGTGTGCATGTGTGGAATATGTGTGGCTGAGTCTCCCATTCCTATTTAAGATGGGCCTCAGTCCTGCATCTGCCTTGGGGACCCTCTTCAGCATAAGTAGGCAAACCCTGGATTTTGTGGGGTCCTCACAGGGGAAGGTTTCTGTAACCACACACAGACCCCAGGATGGCTGGGAAAAAGCAACTCTGTAGGCACATTCACACCAGATCTATTGGGCAAAGAGACCGGATATTTTCCTTTTTGATAAACTTCGTAAAACAGTGGAGCTGAGTGATTTTGCTGCTGCCTGAATGGAAGTATTCTAAGAACCCATGCCAAGAAGATAAATAAGGCCGTAGCTCCAGGAGAGGAGCTGAAACAAATGTGCAGCAAGAGGTACATCAAAGTAAAACTGGTTCTGAGGACTGGGGGTTCTGTTTGTGGTGAAGTGCGTGTGCATGTGTGTGTTGGGGCAAGTGTTCGGCAGACACCAGGCCACATTGAGGGGCCTGGAGATGTCCCATGGGCTCTGGTCAACCCCGCTGAAGGCAGCCTTCTACACACTAAGCCGGGGTGGGGTTTAGCTGGGACTAGGCCCAGCCATGCCTGATATAAAGGAGAAGCGGCGGCAGTCACTGTTGGAGATTCAGGCCTGTCGTGTCAGCCAGCTGGGGACAATGCAGACAGGAATATGTGCTCTAAGAGGTCAGGAATCCCTCAGTGGGCACAGTAACCAGTCCCTGTTGGCCAGCTGAAAGATTTATTCCACACTGATGACAGGGGTGGAAGCTTTGAGTGTAAAAACATCAGCTTTCTCAGATTTGGCTCTAAACACTTCAGAGGGTGCAGGGGAATCACAGGGATGTAGAGCTAGAATAGGATGTTAGATCGCATGGGAGCTTGAAAAACATCTATTGCAAACGGTCTCAAAGTGTGGTCCTTAGGCCAGTGCAGCCGTGGCATCTAGGAACTTGTTAGAAAACCATTGGATCCTTCCCAGACCTACTAAGTCATGAGATGAGGCCCAGCAATCTTTAACATATTTTATTTCTGGGTGGTACTGAGGGCCTAAAGTAGTCCAAAGCGATATCCTCCGATCTAGGCTCTAACCTCTATTTAGACAGGAGGGAACAGAGGCCCAGAGAGAGAAGTATTGCCCAGAGTATACAGCTAATTAGGACACTGCCACTTTCCTCCTCACTCATATGGTCTCAGCTACTTATTTTGCAAATAACATGGAGGGGTTTTTAATACTTTTTTTCTTAGAGGCAATTGGTGTGAGTTTATATATTTTCCATTTTTTAATTAGCTGTTTAGTAGACTAGCCGTGTCGCTGGGGCCTCCACCATGGGGTTATTTACTATAAAGTTCAGGATCTCAAAAATGGACTCCCCAGTTTAGTCCCAAGAGCAGGCTGCCCAGCCATGCTTCCACAGTCACACCCCCCACACCAAGTCACCACCACCTTCTTACCTGTGAATCCCCAGATGCTTTGTGACCACACTGGCAGCCCTGTAGACTCCCCCTGTGTGCATGTGTTTTGGTCAATAATCCCTCCCTCAGTTTGCTGGGCCAAGGAGGGTGGATGTGCCGGATTAGTTTTGACCACTGGCTTTCTGCTGCCTCCCTGAAAAGACCTGCCTCTCCTTCCGGCTCTCACAGTGGGCCCAGCATGTTTCCAATATTGCATCAGTGTTTTCCCCAACGGAGTAACGCTTTAATGGGGTAGATTTGTTCTCTGTACGGGAAACACGTGGGCCCTTGTCAGATGCAGTGAAAGCGAGTTGCCCCCCACCATGGCCATCTGGTTACCTCTTGGGGCGCTCATCCCCAAGCTCAGGAGAAGGGAAGCTTCCGAGATTTGGTGGTGTGAGGAGTGAGGGGCCCTACAAGACTTTTGGGTGAGTAACTCTTCTAAAAGGGTAGAACTGTGACTGATAACATGTTTACCTCAGCCCAAATTCCTGGGAAATTCTACCAAAATTCTGTTGCAGTCTGACTTTCCTAGCAAAGAGAGAAGGAATCAATTTGCTTTGTTTGAGGTAAACTTGACCTTATGGAAGGGTTTTAGATAAATGGAAGTGGAGTGGGGCAGGAAGGGAGAGACCCACTAGTGCCTTCTTCCAAAGGTCTGGATGGAGATGGTTGGGGGTGGGAGGGAAAGCCAGGGGCAGGGCAGAGTCCTTGAGCCCTCTTGTCACAGAGAGGGACTTCCCTAGCCCCAAACCTTAATAAACTAAGCCTCTGCCCTCCTGGGAACTGGAGGTTATTTTCTTGAGCCCAGAATTCTTTCCTGAGCCCTGAAATTTCTGAAGCTGGCATCCCACACCTTGCACACAGGGAGCTGTGACACCCTGGGATGGTCTGTCTGATTCATCAACATCCTCCTCTCGTTCTCCTGCCCAATCAAGGATTCATAACCTACAGTTAGATAATTAAAGTTAATTAACGTTTATTTCGTTTTGAGCATCTCATAAAGCCCTAAAGATAATTGGGAGTTTCCCTGGAGTGTTGCAAAATCAGATTTGGAAATCTCAGATCAAGAGAATGTTGGGCAATGAATGATGGAAACAAAGAAAAAAAGAGAAAGGTGAGGGAGGAGAGGGAGAGAACAATCTATCTGTTTCTACCGGGTTTCTGGATTGGGCTTCTGGGCTCTGCTGGCTGCACAGCAATTCAATCCAAAACTCGTTGATTCGATCCTGATATGCTCTGAACAGAGCTGGAAAGAGACAAAGCCAAGGGAAGACAGAGAGACAAAGAGGGTCTCTCTGGGTATCTCCACCCAACCAAGCATCATCAAGGAAGACACACTCTTCCCCAGTCTCCTCTCTCCACCCCCAAAACCATAAAGGGTTTCAGGAAAGCCCTTCTTTATGAATGTGAAGTCTGCTGTTTTGAGTTTGGCCCCTGAAAACTTGCCTCCTGTGCTGGGAGATTTATTTTATTAAGTGGGCCACACCTGAAAGTAATTGAATCTCTCGCATGGGTATGGGGACTGCGGAGGGAGGACCCAGGCGGGGTTGCTGCTCCTAGTTCCTCTCCTGCTCAGCGTCCTGCACTTTCTGAAGCCTTGATCTCCTCCCGGCGCTTCCACCTCGGCCTCGGCGCCGGCGTTGCTGAGAGGGGTCAGGAGCGTGAGTAGGGGGAGAAAGGATAGCTGGGGCGGCCGTTGAGCTTGGTGTGGGGAGGAGGCTGGGCCGCGGCATCGCCTCTGCAGATCGCCTTGCGAGGACGCTTAATCCCGAATCGGGTGCCTGAATCCCGCCCGCACGCCCTCACCAGCCCGGAGAATGACCGCGCTGGCACAGAAGTCCCCTCCCAAAATAAGAGTGAGAGGGAGATTGAAACAGATAAAAGCATTCTAAGTTTAATGTCAATAAAATCTCTATAAAAGCAGATCAAAGGGAACAAGCACTTGATTTCTTCCCGGATCGGCCAGCGGCCTTGAGGCTGGGGAGCCCCGGGAGTGGAGCCCGCGGCCTCTCGGCGCCTTCTTCTCTCCAGCCGGGACGGAGGATTCCAGCACCGCCGTCCTGGGGCCTGACCCACGCGAGGAAAACGGGTGCAGTGCCTGTGACCTTGAGGCCTGGTAAATTGACAGCAGCCCGCGGTCACGGGGTGTCCAGCGGGCGGCCAGGCTAGTGGGGAGCCGAGCCGAAGGCGGCGGCCAAAGAAGCGCTTGAGCCCGGAGCGCGGCGCACGGGACACGCGACTGACAGAAGGCCAGACGAGCGACGGGTCCGATGCCGTTGTCTCCGAACTCGCTGCTGTGTTACGCTGCCGGCTCTCGTCCAGGCCACAGGCTACTGGCCGTGGTGGGCAGTCAGGTAGCGAATTGCCGCATCCCGTCGGGTGTCCACGCGCGGCCGCGCTGGCTCCCGCGCCTCCTGCAGCGCCGAGGGCCCTGCGTCCGCTTTCGTTTTCTCGCAGCGGGTTCACAGCCCTTTTCTTCGATGAATGTGTGTGCTCCCTGAAAGGATTCTTCTAAGGTGGCCAGCACAAGAGGGAGCTTTCTTCTTGTGGTCACTGACACGTTTTAAATTTGTGAACGAAACTTTTCAGTGTTTCCCCAGAGACAAGCGAATTGGGTTCTTTTCTCGTTTTAAACCTGCCATCTGACAGCCCTCAAGGTGACCAACTGAAGAAATGTGAATCAAGATAAACCCTCGCATTTTGAGAATAAATATGGAGAACTTTATTAGTAGCAAAATTACAGTCTCTTTCTCTCACCCCACATAAAAAAGAATTGTAAATTACAGAGGCTCTCTGCATGTATCAGTTTTATGTGCTGTAGCATTCCACCCCTCTGGACATAAATTTCCATGTCTGCAGAGCCTGCTCATAGGTAAAACCACATGTCTATTTTGTGTGTGCTAGCCGAGCGCAGTGATGAACAACTCATGCTGATGAACGTGGGGAGAAGGGCTCCTGGATGGGTGTGCACGGAGGGATATTTGTGTTTGAACATCTGGGGGAAATGCCTAGGACTCACGCTGGTAAATAAATCGGCCAAAGAGAATATCACTGCATATTTAGTCTGAAATGACAAGAGATTCACAAGCAGAAAAGGGACTGAAAAATTAAAGAGAGACCAAGGGAAAAAGGTTGTTGCTATAAAAGAGAAAGAGAAAGATATAAATAGAGGGACATATGTATTGCTGAAAGACAAGAGATCCCAGAGGGATGGAAATTCACACACACACACACTCACACACACACACACACACAAGGGATGGAAAGGAAGATGCAAAATGTCACATAGAGGCAGAGTTGGAGAGGAAGACAGTAGGGAGAAAAAGGGGGAGAGAGCTAGAATACGGATAGAAAAGAAGAAATCTATGAAGAGGACTGGGAGGAGAGAGTAAGTACAGAAAGATGTAGAAGAAAGGCATCTAGAGGCATGAAGAGACAAAGAGTGGATCCCAGACCGGGACAGGATGGGGTGGGGAGGAGGAGATAGAAGCCTTGGGATCTGGGAGACTTTCCAGGGCTCAGCACCTCCCCAGGGCCTGGCTTCTCAGATTTCCCCAACACAAGGGAAATCCAGGGAAGCCTTTGTGGGCGCCGTTTGTTTGCGCCAGACCCGGATCTGATGATGCCGTTGATTTGGTTTTTAAACAGTGGGTTTGCAGCCTTCTGGGCTGGGACAGGGGTCTGCTAGCCATCCTTAAACCTACAGATTGGATTGAATTTCGGCCACTTTGATGGTCATGTAACAGGCTCCCAGTTTTCCAATTTCCAATCCCCTCCACCGGCTGGGAGTTGAAAAAGGACTTTAAAGACCTCTTTGATAATGTCTCACGGTTACATATTTCCATAACAATTTTCTTTACCAGATCTTTATATCTGATGCAGCCCCAGATGTTCTGGGGGGAGAAAAAGGGAACCAGTCTCCTCTGTCCCAGCCTGCCCACACTGAAGACAGACAAAACTCAAGAGACCAAGATCTCTCTAACGTAGTTCTACTGGCCACGTTTTCAGAATCCTTCTCAGGGTCAGAGGCCCATTGCCTGCATCAGCGCTGGCACTCATCGACCCATTCCTGGGTTCTTTTCCTTGTTCTGCTTGGTGACAGTTTGTGGAGTCCATAAACTACCCCACGCTAATGTCTTGGTCCGTCAAATTGATTCCAGGTGCCCCTCCTGGAGAATTTTAACAGGCCCTTCTGGAGTCACAGTGTTCTTAGGCTCATCAGGTGACCTTTTCCACCCCCAAGCATTTATTGAATATGACTGTGTGAAGGCAGTTGGGATGGATGCAAAAGTCAAGCAAACATACATGTACCGCAGTTGAAGAGTGCTGCCTCTGCATTACTGGGGAAATGAGCAAAAATGTATGCAAATAACTTGGGTTAGAAGCAGAGTGGGCTTGAAGAATGGTGGAAAGAGGTGTAATAAAGTGGCTACAGCCTTCACAGGTAGCAAGATGACTGATGGGGACATCTGGGAGAGCTTCATGGAGGAGGAAGCATCTGCTCTAGATTCTGGAGATGTGCAGGACTAGATTTTGTAGGGACAGGGTAGTAGGCACTGTGGGGGGGTTAATGAGAAGCTTTTTAGGTATCCCTTTGCAAATCAGACCCAGTAGTTGTTGGAACAAGTTTCTCACATTCAATATATTTCACCCAACATTTGTTGAAACAGAGCCCAAAATTGGGCATCTAAATGGAAGAGACAGGTTCCTGCCCTCCTGAGCTCTGTTATCACAGATCATGTTCTAGAGAATTCCAAGGGGGCTACTCAGGGCTGCTGGGTCAGTGAAATGGGAGGCCAAACAGGCAGTGGCCGGTCCCCAATTTTACTTGCTGGGGTTACATGTGAAATTTTCCTTTGGAAGAATGGGAGCGGGGCAAATCTGCTGCTTTAAAATAAAGATGACCCTGGGTTCATGGGTGCTGTGCATTATGAAAAAATAGCTAAGTGGAAAATTAACTAAAAATTAGCTAAATGAAAGCGTGAGAGTATGTCTGTGATTAAGTCATAATCCAGTTCTGCATACCTGAATTTCAGTAAAAAAATCCCAGCGTCCTGTCTGTGCCGTCTGTGGCCTGTGGATGCCGTGTGCCTGGGGCTCCAGTCTGCCTTTTTTTCTCTGGCCTCATCTTCCCACAACCTGCTCTTTTCTCCCACATCCCAACTCAGAGGCCCCACCCTAATGATACCCCAAGAACAGGTCCCAATATCCTTCTGAGTTCCCAGTCAGAACCTGCCCCCCCATCGCTTTCTTTGTAGTCTATGAATTGCAATATGTTATGGCGCCACCAGGGGGCAGGGCAGAAACGTGGGGCGCTGCTCTGAGGGCCAGGCTTGATTTTCAACATTGTTCATAGAAAGTGTGAAGAGCTCACTCTAAGCACTGCCCTGCCAGGTAGACTAAGATGATTGCATACGGCCCCTGTCTGCAACAAGCTTATGGTCCCACAGTGACGTTAATGATGGAATTTCTTTAAGTGCAGAGCAGTTCCTTGGTGGCGTAGCTGGAACCCCAGCCTCCTCCTGTACCCTACCCCGCACCTCCCATCCCAGTTGTCCCTGCTGTATCAGCTGCCTAGCCTCCACTCAGGATCCCCGCTGGCTTCTCCATCTGCAAGGATCAGGGCCAAGGGAGCCTAGATTGGCTCTGCCTCTCCCAGATGACCCGAGACAATCTTGGGGCACACTGGCTATTCTAGACTCCCTGTAGGTGATACCCCTGAGGGAACAGGCTCCTGGAGCCCAAGGCTTTTTCTAGGGGAGAAAAGCCAGGTGCAGTACCCCCTTCAGCTCAGGGACTACTTGCCCCCAACCTAGGTTGGGGTCTGCCCACTGGCCTGCTGTGTTTCCTTATCCTGCCCAGGGTCCTGTGTCTAACTCAGGTAAAGCCATGGGAGGCAGAGCCATGAACTAGACACAGTCCTCTTCCTGGGGGTTTGGTAGGGAAGACAAAAAGAGTTTCCCAGAAACATGTCCTGGAGACACCTAGCGGAGGGCTGGCGGGGCCAGCGGCAGGGGGAGGAAGAATTCTACCTGGGCTTTGAAGGTGCATAACCTATAAGCTTGGATGGCAGGCATGTCTCTTCTTCCACTGCTGAACCGCCAGGGTTTGGCACAGTGCTTCATTCATGTTTGTTGAATGAATGAAGGGAAGGGGAGAAGTAAGAAGGCGTTCTCCCAGGGGCAGTCGGGGACTGCGTGTGTGTGGACACCCCAGCAGTTGTTCCCCTGACTGATGCGGTCAGTTCATCCCTCACTCACCCTCCACTCCTCTCCCCTTTCTCTTTCTCCAAGCCCCCACTCCCAGCAGGGTCTCCGTTCTGGTCTCCTGGGCCTAACCCTGCCCCAGCCATGACCCCCGAGCCTGACCTCCAGGGCTGCCCACTTCCCTTTCACTGGGCCATTCTTGATAAGGAGACTAGAAACAGGTTTGCCCTTTCACCTCCGCATATCTATCCATGGAACCTGCAGTCCCCATGTCCTGGGTCACATCCTGTGAGTCTCTGCGCCTCCTCCGGACTTCAGACCACCAGCCCAGGGCTTTAGTGGGAGAGGAGCGTGGGGGCAAGGGAGCTGCAAAGACCACAGTGCTTGGGAAATGGGGCTCACTCTGTTCTCCCAAGGACAGTCCTGCTCCCAGGACACCAGAGCTGCTAGACAGATGGCTGAGCTGACCAATCCTCCTTTGCATTTTGACTGACATTCTTGACAGAATTGGCCGGATGTTTCTCCTTCATAGGAGACACAGCCTGGGGCCAGGCAGCTGTGCCCCCCCCCTGTAAGTCCTGCTGCAGCTGGAGGTGCTGAGAACCCAGGACCCACACTTCCTACTTTGGGGATAATATTGCTGGGCCCAAGGGCTCAAGGGAAGGGGTGTGGTGGCTTCTAAGGGGTCCCAAAAGGTCAGCAGGATTTACATTTGAGTATCTTCTGTCCTGGTTCCTATGATCTTTGTTCTCTGCCTGGGTCTGTGGCCCTACAAGGTGATTGTCATCTGAAATCAATTGTGCTGGCCTTGAAATGGTGAGAATTGCACACTCAGAGAATTTTTCTCTTTGGGGAAATCCAGTCACGGCAAATACGGATCAGCACAGAGGAGGAAAAGGTACCCACCTGAAAGCCGCAGGGGCTATGAAGGCAAAGGGGGTGGTGCTGCCCTTGACCTTGGGGTGGTTCTGGGGATTATGAGTTTTGTGTGTGAATATGAGGCTCAGGGCTCTTATTTTCACTTTTGCATCTTTTATAGCCAGGCTTTAGTCACATGAGTAACACCTTCACGATTCTGGCCACATCTGAGGGCCACTTGTATTATTAACATTTTTCTTTAAATGAACTCACCATACACACACACACACTGGGGTATTTTTTAAAAGGAAATTTTACACCCAACTGTAAATGGAAAACCAGTAGCACTTGTCATAAACAGAGGGAAGCCTAAAAATAAATAAAATGAAACCATAGTGTTGTCATTACACCGTAGCCAGAGTTGCCGGTAGAAAGCCTTGAGATCAAGGTTTGCTTTCTTTTTGGAAACAGGAGTGGCAGCAAGTGTTAAGAGAGGTGTCAAAGCCCCACTGGCTACATTTTTAGTGACCAGATGCAGCTATTATTTAAAGGGCACGTTGTAATCAGAGAGAAAATGGGAGAGGAATGATTTTCTCCCTCTCTCCAGGGCCCCGTCTAAGATGTTCTCACCTTCTGTCCGGGAGCACCAGTGATTCCCTGGGCCTGCTGGGGAGGCATCTTACCCTGGTCACTGACCTGAAGCATCTGTCTTGGCTAACTCCTGACCACACCTGCCTGGAGCTCTCTGCCCTCACTGCTCAAAGCAGATGCGGCCCGGTGGTCTTCTTCAGCCCATAGGGCGAGGACTGACAAGGCGCTGGAGACCAGGTCTGCTTTGGTCTCCCTTCTCGGATGGTGCCCAGAATATTCTAACCTTAATGAGACAACGCAGAAAGACTGTTTCCACTTTTCTTAGCAGAGCTACAGGGGATTTTCCATAATGATTATGAGAAAACCCCAAACATGAGAAATAAGCAGGGCATTGGAGCCACACTTCCTGCTGCTGACGATTCTCAAATGATATTTTTAGCTCTGCTCATGTCTCTAGACTTGTGTGTCCTCTCTACTTGCAGGCCTAATATGCATCTCAAGATGAATATGGCCAAACAAAGCAGAATTCTTGACTCCTCCTATAAGCCTACTTCTCTCCCAAGTTCACCCTCTCCACTCCAGTCACTGCTAATCTCCAGTTGCCCTGGTCAAAAAACCTGCTTGACCCCTCTTATTCCTCACATTCCAGGACCAGTCCATCCATCATCTTATTGACTCCATCTTCCAAAAGTATCCAGAATCCAGTGACACCTTCCCCTGACACACACACCTTGGGCCATGCCCTCACCACCTCTTTCCTGGACAATGTCTTGTAGCTGGTCTCCTAGCTCCTCTCTATTCTTCAGTGCCAAAGTCAAAGTGATTTTTTTTGTGTGAAGATACCAGTCTGATCGTATGTCCCTTCAGCTCAGCTGCCTCCCATGGCTTCTCATGGAGATAAAAATAAAATCCAAACTTTGTCCATGATCTGGGCCCTGTGCCTTTCCTTCCCTCTGCCTGAACACCCTCTGGTTCTTCATGTTCCAGTTACCATGGCTTTTCCCGTGTTGCTCTAACACTCCATCCCACCTCAGGGCCATCGTCCCCGCTGTTCCCTCTACCTGGAGCTCGGACCATCACATGGCTCCTGCCTTGTTCCTTTACTTCATTCAAGTCCCCACAGCAATGATACCTCCTTGGGGTGGTCTCCTGACTTTCCTGAGATAGCACTTTCCCCACTGTTCTCTCTTTACCTTGCTTGATTTTTCTTCACAGCACTTTCACTACTGATATTGCTTGTCTGAAAAAGTCTTTCCCTCTAACTTTAGTGTGTTTTTTTCTAAGGGGAAGGAAGCAGACAGGAATGAAGGCAAGTCGGCAGGCAAACAGGAAGGAAGAGAGAGGACCAAGAAGTATTTTTAAAATTCATTTATTCGTTCATTTTGGTTGTTCCCCCTGACCCCAGGTGTGAACCCGGGTCCTTGGACTTTATGTGGGCTACGACGGAGTCTCAGACTTAAGGCCTGAGCTACCAGAGCATGATGCTCTTTAACTTTTGAGGAATAATTTCACTGGATACAGAATTCAAGGTTGAGTATTTTATTTTTCTTTCAACACTTTAATTTTTCATCTACTTTTACTTGCATGGGGTCTGAAAGGAAGTTTGATGTAGTTCTTATCTTGTTCTTGATATGCAAAGCATTTTTTCCCTTCTGACTTCTTTCAAGATTTGTTCTTTGTCTTTATTATCTGCAATTTGAATATGATATGTCTAAGAACAGGGTTTTTTTGGTTATTTATCCTGCTTGGTATTATTGTATGATACACTTATTTGCTTTTTCCCTGTCTCCTGCATGAGAATGCAGATTCATGAGGACAAAGACTTTGTCTAAGTGACTCCCCACCACCGCCATCCTTTGGAAGTTAAGCGCATTCAATAAAGTGTTGAATAACGAATGAGGAATCACCTATATAGAGCCTGTAACTACTAAGTTTGTATAAGAAAGCAATATTGTATAATTCATATTGTAATGACGTGTCATTTTATGCTTTATTTTATTTGAAGTTGCTTAATTTGTTTCTATATTTTAGTGTAAATTGGCAGCTGCATTTCTTGGAATAATAATAATAATGAATATAGCTTACTGAGTAATTACTACATGCCAAACAGTGCTTGATGGGTCCCATGCATATTAACTCATTCAATCCTTACGAGAATTCTGTGATAGAAGTATCATTCTTAGCCCCATTTTAGAGATGAGGAAACTGAGGCACAGAGAGATTAAGTCATTTGTGTGAAGTCACACAGATACCTAGCAGTAGAGCTCAAATTTGAATTCGTGAGTGTGACCCCTAAGTCCATGAACTTCCATGAGCTTCATGTCTAGTTTTTACCTCTATTTACCTCTTCTCAATGAGGTATAACTTAAGTGAGCAAAATCCAGTAGTCCCAAGATGAGTGAATTTCTGCATACATCCGACCCGCGCAACCAACTCTGGAATCTGAAACTAGCACGTGCGCAGGGCCCGCAGGTTCCTGGTGTTCCAGCCACTTCACCCAACTCACGCCAGTCTGCCCTCTGTCACCAACTGATGTCAGGAGGGACTGTCTTTTATTTTATCCTCTTTTTTTTTTTTAAAGAGTGTTAAAGCATTTTTCTTTTGTATATTCTTTGATATCCTTACTTGATTAATTGAAAATTAAGAACACTAAATCACAATTTCTTGTCTGTTTTTTGCCAGATGGTGGAACCAGCAAGTTGAACCCACATCCTGCTCTGAAGTGTCTTCATGAATGTCCTAGATTAAGGGACAGACGAGCCTTTAGGGGGCTGTTCTGTGTGTTTGTCACAGTGTTGGCCTATGGTAGGTATTTAATGCAGCTGCTGACGGGTGGGTGGATGATCAGTCATTGGCAGAGGACCCATCCCTGCCTTGAGTAGTTCCAGGGGAGACGCCTGCCTTTGCCTGCGCTGGATGCTCTGCATTACTGGCTGGTGGGGTTAGATGCCCCAGGATGCCAGCCAGGTACCACGGGCTGTTCATGGTTTTCTGGGGTTCCCTGTGAGACTCCTGAAGCCCCCATCTCATGTTCCTGGGGGTGTTCACCCCTCATCCCGACCTTCCTCCATCACTACCTTCACCCTGTGGCCAGGCTGGCTGTCCCCTTGGCTTCCTCCCAGTGGACCAGCCCCCTCACACCCTGCCACTGGGCCTGTGACTGCCTTCAGCCTTCCTTATCCTCCTGCCTGGGCCTGGACTAGGGTGGAGCAGTCCAGGATCAAAGCTATGGAAGCTTCACAATCTGGGACAGGGGCTTTCATCTGGGGGAAGGGCCGCAGTTCAGAGGGGAGAGAAAGACAGATGCTTCTTGGCAAGTAGGTGGGTCCCACCTACTGTAAGTATTGTTCAGAGTGCTCTGTGGCCCTGGTCATTCCATCCCAGTGACCCCAACACACAGACTGGTATGCAGACACACACACGTAGACACATAGAGAGACTCACACACAGACACACACACACTCCCAGCGGAGGATCTAGAGAGGCAGTAACAGTGGGAGAATCTCAGTTTCCGAACTGAGGACCCCTCCCTGATGGTAATGAGGACCCCAGCCCGCTCCCTGGTGTCTCCACAAATCTCTGAAATACGTACATTGGTGCGCCTGGGAGCCCATGCGTGTTTTCATTTTAACAAATGCCGAAGATAACTGAGCGGCAGCAGGGAAGCAAGAGAGAAAGGGATGTCACATGAGGGCGCAGAGCAGGCTGCTGAGAGCTGGGTAGGCAGAGAGGACAACCCATGAAAGCCCACAAGGAGAGGACATAATCCCTCTCCAGATAAAAGCTGCTGGGGACCTTCAGGTGTGTTAGATGCCTAGTGAGAGTGAAACAATCGTGGTTTTCTTCTTGGAGGGAAGCTAAGGGACACATATGTACATCCCTGTGGATGGGGACATGGAGGGGTCCTGTGACCCTCCCCCTCCTTGTCACTCTATGCAACCAGGTGGACCACAGACTCTGAGGTTCCCCAGCCCAGGAGGGCAGGACCTGGATGGGGATTCAGGGTCACCTCCGCATCACTGGAACCCCCTCAGCCCCACAACTGTCTCCCCTTCTCCATGCCTAGAGCCTGCTCAAACTCACTGACTTTACAGTCCCTGGCCTCCCCACTCCCAGGTCCTTGCCTGAGTGTCAGCAGCAATTTCCTGGCAGGACCTGTGACAGTGGCCTGAGCCAGCCCAGGGAAACCCAATGCCATGGCGTTAGCAGCGGGTGCCCCTTGGTGGGCTGGGGAATGGGGCTGAGACTGAGCAGAGCTGGGCCCCAGTGGGTAGGAGGACTGCCCCTGACCCCACCCAGCTCCCCTGTCCCTTCTACACCAAGAAGAGATAGTTGTGCCCACTTCCCCTGCATTCAAGGACCCTGGCAAAGACACCTCTCTCGTGCTTCACAACCAGGACAAAGCTGGAAAACGTCACAGGAGACTAAGGTGATGATGTGCCCTGCTCCAGAGAGCAGTGACAGAGTGGGCCTCAGTCCTCCCCTCCTCATTCGAATCTAGCGCCAGCATTCAGACAGAAGGCTTCACCCAGACCTCATCAGAGGCCAACAGCCCATGCTTTCTGCTTCTGGTTTGTCCCTGGGTCTGTGTGGCATACCGCCTTCTGTTAGTCAGCACGCCCCCTGCGGGGACTGAGTCTCTTCTCTCCTCTTCCTCTGCTTTAATTATCAGGGCTACTTTCAAAGTCTCGTTCTTTTTCATTTCTTTTAAAGAAAGGTGCAGGCGGGAATGAAGGCCAGCAGGGGACAGACAGGAAGAGAGGAGGAAGAAGGATTTTTTTTTTAAGTTTTTATTTTAGTTTTCATCTTGACTGTTCCCCCTTTACTCTGGGATGTGAACCTGGGTCCTTGGGATGTATGTGGACTGTGTTGTTGGCTGAAGGTGGCAGGCCAAACCACTATTCCACCGGGGCATGCCAAGTCTGGTTCTTGAGAGCAGAGAGCGGTCATATTTTATTTTGTCTAATTGCCTCTTAACTGGTTTAGATACAATGGACACACGTGAAGGCAAACACTCTAAATGTAAATGAGGTAGCACTGCCACACACTCCATTTCCCTAAATAATGTGTGTGTCCCCCACCCTTGGCCCAGAGCAGGGACTAAGTCAGGTTTTGCCATAGTAGCTCT
The DNA here is from genome assembly GCA_004363575.1 of Solenodon paradoxus. NCBI lineage: Eukaryota > Metazoa > Chordata > Mammalia > Eulipotyphla > Solenodontidae > Solenodon > Solenodon paradoxus. The sequence goes on along the minus strand of RJWH01003159.1, from coordinate 26,627 downwards.
GATGGACTTGACCTGCAGAGGGGCGGCCTGACTCCTGGTGGAAGAGGCTCGGAGACTGGGCCCCGCTTGGAGGGGCTGGAGATGCAGGTCGAGGCTTGGGATGCTGGGCAGGTGGCCGCTGGCTGGGTTTGAGCCCTCATCCGGCAAATACCCTTCTTTTGACAGACACCTTTGGTGCTGTTATCAGAGCTTCTCCTGGATGGGCTGGCTGAACAAGCACATCCTCTCACACCCACATCTGCTGCCTGCGGCGTGGCGGCCTGCTCTGTGCTTACGCCTGGCCTGGTCTCTGTTTTCTGGGAGCTCAACTGCCCTTCCTCGAGCCCTGGAACATTACCGCTGGGGTTCATGGTGGAGACCTCAGGAATAGCCTTGTCTCTTCCTCTTTGCCGAAGAGGAACACGGGACTGAAAAGGCAGTTCAGTTCTTCAGGCCTGGCCAGTCACTTGAGTTCTAGACCCCAGACCTCCCTCTAGACTCCCCGCTGATCCGGGCTGCAGCAAGTCCTGCCATCTGCAATTATTAGGTACTTGGAGTCTGCAGAGGTCTGGACTGTGCCTCAGGCTAGGGAGGAATGTCCCCGAATAAAATAATATAGTTGTTTTCTGTGCCCTGGTGGAGCAGCGGTTAGGTCGATCGCCTCCAAAGGAGTACAGGCCACATACCCCTGGGTTTGGGGGGAAACAACCAGTGTGAAGAAGTAAATAAAAATCAAATGAAGATGCTTCTTCTTCCTCTTTCTTTCTGCCTGACTGCCTACTCACCTTTATTCCTGCCTGTACTTTTCCTTTAAAATTATAATAATAGTATAGTTGTTTTCAAATTTGTAGATTTTTATGAACCAATTCAAAATTTCTTTTTTTCTTTCAAGTTTTATTGCTATAACGGACACATAGAACTACAAGTTTAAGGTATACAGCCTAATGGTTTGCCTTCCATATATTATTATGAAATGATTACCGCAGTACGTTTCATTAGCCTCCATTATTTTATATAGGTACAATAAAAAACAGAAGCAAAACAATAATTTCCTTGTGATGAGAACCTTTAGACTCTACTCTCTGAACAACTTTCCAAGAGCACCTGCAGCTCGGCATCAAAAGCAGTGCCTTTAATCGAAGGGATCGACATACGTTTTGTCTTGCCAAGAATAGAGTTTTTAGAATTTCTAATTTCATCATGTTTTATAACAAGAAAGAACATGTTAAATCAGAAAAGGGATGATATTTCAAATGTAAAAAGCTGACTAAAAGTAACTAACCATTTAAAGAATGCAAATTTTTCTCTTTCATCAAAAAACGGCTCAGAGTGTTTTCATGGACCAAGACCCTTTGACAGCCCTGGGCTAGAAGACCCTGATGAGTCCCAAGGAGCTCCCACTCCAGTCCTGGGGGAGTGGGCACCACCTAGACTTCCAGTCATTCTGACTTAAGGTGGCCCAAAGTGAGTCACCTCAGGGCAAGGCAGAGCTTAATCAGGCCCTTTCCCTGGTGCCTGGTGTCTGGGCTCAGGAGTCTGCTCCGAGCTAGTCCTCCACTGTCTGGTATCGTCGTTTCAATCTGGCTTTGATCTGAGGACTAGCCAAGGCTGTGTGAGCCCTGGGGCTTGGAGCACTGGCTAGCGATCCCGAGTCCCAGGTCATTGTACCAGCTTCTTCTCTTGTGGTCTGGGTGACCTTGAGACACCCCCTTGAAACTCCGTCCACTTTCCTGGGCTCACAGGGCTAATGTGAGGGCTGTAGACTTACTCATATATCAAGCATACAGTTGTTTAGCCACAGGGAATTTTTTTTTTTTTTTAAAGAAGTGACTAGATGCCCCTGGATCCTAGAGCACCCACTTCATAAGCTTCCTTCTACACTCCACAGCCTCTAGGTCTCATGGAGCCCGAGATTTGCCAGGGCTGTCTGGATTCTTCAGACCTCTTGCTCCGTAAGGGCTTTGTTCCCTCATCTTGGCCCTGACCCCTCCCTTTTTCCACTGGCTCCCCCAGGTTGGACATAAAGTCAGCACCTGTTCCCTCCAGTGCTGGAGCACGAAGCTCCCGTCAAATGGTGCTGATGCTCTGCCATAGCCCCTCCAGGGGTGGCAGAGACAGTCTTATATTTTTCTTCTATTTATTTTGTTTTATTTAGTTGTTTAAACTAAACTAAACGGGGGTGAGAACCAGGGTTCTTGGGATGTATGTGGACCATACTCCTCTGGAGGTAGTTGACCCAACTGCTCCTCCGCCAGGGTGCACCTGGAGACCCTCCTTGAACCTCCCTCACCTCTTTCATTCAAAATGCCAAGAGGAAGATTATGTTGGCTCTTCTAGGTCCCCCGGGGGCTCTGTCAGTTCCCTGCCCCCACTCTAGGGCTTGATTGTGGGCCCAGGGCCCTGCTAACTCACAGGGAAAGCCTAGGTCTTTGCGGCCCCTCCGTCCCATCCTTTTCATCCTCCCTCAGCCCCAGCTCTCCCCTCTCAGCCTTATCTGCCCCAGATCTGACCTGCAGATGCACTCCCTGCTCAGCGTGCTCCTGACCCCAGCGTGGCATCACCGCCCAGCCTGCCTGCCCCGGGGCCAGCTCCGGCCTGCTTGCCTTCCCTTTAAAAGCCCCCATGTCTTGAAGCTGATTAAAACAAACACAGCTCATATTTTTGTTCTTAATCCAATTCTGTGCTGGGCTAGGTCGGGGAGGGAGGATAGGATGACAGAGGCACATTCCTGGATGTGCCAGCGGGGCTAGCCAGACCAGGTACCCACCAAGAATCCTCAGCCTCCAGGGAGGCCAGGTCTGCAAGTGGGGTGCTGCTGGACAGCCATGGACAGGCTGGAGGGCCCTCCCCTGCAGGACCCAGCTGCTGCTCCCAGGCCAGGATCAGAAGGAAGGGCAGGTTCTCCAGGCCTTCCCAGAAGGGGGCTGTGGGGAGAGGCCCTTCCGGGAGCAGCCAGCTGGGGACAGGGGCTCCGAACAGAGGTCTTTATTCTCTGTAGTCTGGAAACAAGACAGAATCCTCTTGTCTCAGCTGACCCCTTTCTGTGACATCCCCCCTCCTCAACACTTGGCCTTGGAGTTCTTCAGGGCACAGACTCGGGCACACTCTGGGCACCTCCTCTCGTACGCAAGGCTCACAGGCCTCTGAGAACTCTGCTACCCCAGAATTTCCCGATACAGGGGTCCCACCACAAAGTATGGAGGCGAGGGAGAGTCCAGGGATGGGGCACACAGTCCGGAGAGCAAGATACATCAGTGCGAATCTTGCTCTGCTACTTACCAGTTGTGTGGCGGTGGGCGAGTTACTCAGTCTCTCAGTTTCATCAGGACGTGCCGCAGAGGTTGTTGTGGCGTGTGTGCTCGGAACACACGCACAAGGAACAGTTGTTGGCACAGTGTTGGACACTGTACCTCATACGCGCTCTATATCTGGTTTGTACTGTGTTATATTCTGGCACTGTTCTACCTGCAGCGACTAATCCTGGTCATCATTGTTATCAGTGAAGGCAAGGGGAGTAGCCCTCGATCTGTCCCCTAATAGCTGTGTGACTCTAAGCGAATCATGTCTGTTCTCTGAATTCAGTTTTGTAAAATGGGTCAAACTCAACCTCAGAGAATGGACATGAGGTTGAAATGGAACAATACACACAAAAGTGCCAAATATAGTGCATGGTATGTATTTATTGAGTCTTAAAAATTATGTGATCTCATTGTTAAATGAGAGCCTTAAAAGACAATATTGTACAAGAGGAGAGGGAAGAGCAAATAAAAAGATAGAAAAGGAAAAGGAGAGAAAGAAAAGGTTTAGGGTTAAAAGAACTTGAAAAGGCATGTGGTGGTGTCTTGGTGGTTAAATCCACAGCTTCTGACTGGCGTAGTCCACATGTATCCCGAGGACCAGGGTTTGAGACCCAGGACTGGGAGAATGACCAAGATGAGAAACTAAAATAAATAAGTGAGTAAATAAATAAATGCTTCTTCTTGTTTTCCTCTTCCTATTTGCTAAAAACTGGACCTCATTCTTACCTGCGCCTTTCCTTTAAAAAATAATGTGAAATGGGAATAATGAAGAGGGAGAGGGATAACTGCTAAAAAAAAAAAAAAAAAAAGGCAAAAATAAAGAGCTTGATAAAGAGAAGAGCGCCAGGGAGGAAGAGGCAGTGGAGATGGGTGGGAAGGGGCCCAGAATAAGGGACAGCTGGCACCCGAACCACAACCTGGGTATCAGCCTGGGAGCCTGCAGGGCATCAATCACTTCTTGGCTGAGGTCTCTGTGCAGGAGAAGGTAGGGGCGAGCAGGGATTCTGGCCACTCCTTCTCATCCAAGCCTTCTGTCAGCTCTCAGGGAAGCTGCCCCCACCCCTGCACTTAGAGCCAGGGTGGTCTCTGCACCAACCCGGCTCAGAGGAGCCGGTTGGAAAGGCTTTCCTTTCGTGAGGCTGCTGGCCTGGGAAGGTCCTAGCTCTGCATTGGAGAGATGCTTAATAATTCCCCAAATCCTGCAGCGTCACCAGTCTTTCAAGACTAAAGATCTTAAAGATCTAGTATTTGAAGCCTGCCCGTGTGGTCACCTCTGGAGTGTGCTGAACACTTACCTCTCAGGACTGGGCCCTCGCTAGCCTTCAGAGGAACTTGCTGTGCCCTTTCCAAGACTGATATGCCAGTACTGTGGCTGCCAACCAGTCAGTAGATAAATAATGTTGCAAATCCTTGTTTCCTGAAGGGCAGAGGGGTGAGTCGGGGGGAGCCTAGCTGACTGCCAGCCCATGGCGGGCAGGTGGGTGGATAGCCTGGCCTTGCCCAGGCACCCTCACCTCACAAGCTCAGAGGCCTCTCCTCCTCCTCCACCCCATGGTCATTTAGCTTGGGCTGTGACAATTCCCCACCACAGCTAGAGACCAAGATACATCAGTAGGTCAGGGGGAGGAGGACTGGAAAGGGCCTGTAAAAGTCTCTGGCTCCCCATAAATGCAGAGCGGGCCTTTGAAAGCCCAAAGCACTTTTATATGCTAGTTAAAGGGCCTTCCTGTTGTGTTGCCAGGATTTACAGGGAGGTGGGTGGGGGAACGGGGTGAGGTGAGGCCAAGTGCAGCCTCCACCTAGTGACACTCACCAGGCTTTTCTACACTTACAACCTCGGGGTCCCAGGGGAGAAGGGAGGAAGGGGAGGGCTTAGCCACTTCTTGGCTGTCACACTCCATTTACCAGGCAGGGACTGTCAGACTCCTCCTTGGTCCTTTCAAATCACCAAGCAGACCCCTGAGGCCCTGTAGATCGAGGAAGTGACATTTTCCAGGCCAGCAGCAACCACAGCCAGGGGATGGAGGTCTTGGAGACAGAGGCAGAGCTCTCGAAGCAGAGGCCAGGCTTTTAAGCATGTAAATCAGGATGAACCAACTGGCTTCATGAGGAGAAACTATGGCTGGCGGTACCCATGGCCTGCATCTGATGCCAGCATCCAGGCATCACAGAGAGAGGGCAGGCCATCTGTCCCCATCTTGACTCAATATCAACGCCACGTTAATGAATTTAAACTTAAGAACCACCCCCGCACCAGCACACACACAACCATCAGTATTTTATTCCAATCTGCTACTGTCCCTCTTAGAACGATGAGCTGCACAGGCTTGCTGTTCTCTCTGGGAGGACGAGAAGGATCCTCCCTGACCTGTATGGAGGGGCAGGTGCCCCTCCCTGTTCTTCCACAGTGTCTTGGACCTGCAGTCTTGCAGGCTGTGAGCTCGGTTGCTTGTTGACCAGAACTGAATGGAAGAGCCGGTGTCCCTGGACACCCCTGGAGCAGGCCTTCTGCCGGCTGATTAATAGACATCGTCCTGTTTCATCCTCCTCACTGAATAGTTCAGAAAAAAGAGAACCGGCATTTGCCAAGCTCTTCTCCTTTATCAGACCCTTTGAGAAAGTGTGTGCAATTTCTGCTTTAATCCTCCTGGCCTCCCCACTGGGTGCTACCTATCCCAATTTATACATGAGGAAGTGCAGTGACTTGGGGACGCCTGGCTGCAGGCTCTGTCCCTGGGCTCTAGTTCTCCTGGCCCCCATGTCACCGAGGCCAGGATGCAGGGTGTGGGGAAAGCCTTGCTCCCTTGCTGATGGGAGCCTTTGGCCCACAGGCCCCCTTGTCTTTGTTTTCCTAACAGCCCATCCCTTGGGTCACTCCCTCTGCTGCCCTCTTCTCCTTCATTGGCCTCATCCTCGGTCTGTCATGGGGGCCATAGCCAGAGCAAGCTCAGCTGGGGGCTCTCTCTGCATTGACCTCACCGTGACTCCTGTCCTGCCCCGCTGGCCGGAGGTGCCCATCGTGGCCTCAGGCCTCTGGCGTTCTTCCCTGACTCTGTAACTCCCCTCTGCTCCTCTGTGACCCTATTGAGTTTCCCCTGTTCTGGCCAACCAAACACTGCCATATGGGGGAGAGCTACATTTCCGGAATCTGTGTCAAAATATCTGAGCGGATGTGAAATAGATCAGACATGTATAAAAATAAACTTTTACAGGGTGACTGACTACTCCCCTCCAGGGGGAACTAGCGATTCACTCTTCATCTGGGGCCCAGAAACTTGGCTGGAGCCTTGGGGTCCACTCCCGCCACGCCCCCCCCAAACCCTGTTCTCCCTGCGCCCCCACCCCCGCTGCTCCCCACAGCAGTCCTGCTTCCTTGGGTTTGGTGCCAGCTCCTCTCTGGAAAGGCAGTCTCCCCAGGCGTCCCTGGGCATTGGACCCTCTGCAATGCGGCTGAAGGTAGCAAGTTCTCCCTTTGGTCCCTTGCTTCTTGTTAGGGTGGCAGGACTGGGCTTCTTGGCTTTCCTCTGGCATTCCACAGCCCAGGTCCCCAGTCTGGGCAGCCATAGGACTACACACTTGCACAGAACACGGTGATTCCATCTCAACTGCCCTTTTCTCACGGTGGTAGTTGAGGTCTGGTGGGCAAGAGCGCAGGGGTCTATCTGTGCAAGCATTGCTGCCTGAGTTTACAACAATGAAGGCTTGTCAAGGTCGTCTACTTGTCAAGGTCCTCTCTGGCCAGGATGACCATATTTCCTTGAGAAAAAAATGAGACATTGGGATGGCAAAAACAGGACGGAGTCGTGCTTTGGCAAGGGGAGGAGGCAGAGCAATCCGAGCAGAAGCAGAGCAGCCAGACCAGCAACAAGTAAGTACTATGTGATGCTGACCCACGACTGTGTGGTGAGGTGGGACTTCATACAAATGACCAGGGCCGGTGCAAGGAATTATGGCACCTTAGGGGAAAACCAAATTTGGCACCCTTATAAGCCCCACTTTATCTAAATGTCCTGTCTAAAACACATGCTACTTTAACTATCCCAGTGCCAGAAATGCCCAGTGACTGTCCCAGTGCCATGGATAACCCCCATAGTGCCAGAGATACCCCACAGTCCTTTCCCACAGCTGGCTACTCTGTGGTGTTCCGCATTCTTTGAAGAAAGAGGTGTAAGGGGGTTGTGGGGGATCCTTTTTCTGTGCAACCCCTGTTTCCTCACAGGGGCCAGGAACAGCTGTAGCAGCCACAAAAGGGGCAGTTGCTTTGGGGCCCTTAACAGACTGGGCCCAGCACAACTTGACTGCCCCCTTTGCCCTGTGTTAAAGATGGCCCTGGATTATAGAAAGTGGGACAAAATTGACATTTATATTAAAGTGATGGAATGGGTGGGAAATATGAAGAAAACAATACTGTCTCATTTAACATGTACGTACGTTCAGTCTGACTCTGGCTAATCTGCATTTGATTTGATTTAATTAAACAGTTAGCTTCCTTTATGGTTAAAAGTTAGCAAGAAGCAACATCCCAGGCTTATATCAGAAATTTTTCCCTAAATATTATCCTAAATCCTTCTGCACTCAGATCCCTTTACCACCCCCCAACACCCAGGGAGGTAAGGAGTGGTCAACTTGAAAGGGTGTACTGTGGTTTGGAGCAACTTGGGAGAGTCCTGCACTAATTTGTGACTCCTGGAATAGCTTGGAGAGAAGACCTCTGTCAACTTGAAGGATTTCTACCAAACTCTATTCTTGGGTCATTGGTTCCTCTCTGGCAAAGCACTGAGCCTGGTCATGACTTTTGCCTCTGCGCAGTCAAGGAATGAAAGGGTCCCAGACCTGCAGACCTGCTACCCAGTACACAAGCTAAGTCAGAGCCAATAGGCAAAAGCTCTTCCATTTCCCCCATAGGCATCCAGACTGAAGAGTGCTTTCCCATGTGGGCTCAGAAATGGCAAGTAGGAGACCAACGTTTCTGCACATGCTTCCCATACCCAACTTCCTGGCCCCAGGGCCACAGCTGCAGATGCTGGACAGACACTGGAATCTGATGGGTAGCTGCCATCGCCAGAAAGCTGGTGCCCAGAGCTTGGGCTATGGGATTGACTCTCAGTCTCCATTCAGCCAGGTCTTCAAGCCAGTAGTTAGAGAGTCTGAGGTAGAGGCTCTGTTGGGGGCAAAGACCCAGCTATATTAAAGATGTCACAGTAGGAGCACGGGGTGGGCAGTATTTTGGAGCAGTCATGGGAGGCAGCTTACTCATGACAGCTTACTCATGACTCCTGGAAGTTCTCTAGTTCTTTCCAAAGCAGAGAGTCTACAAACCACGTGCTAGTACCTGTCATCTTCTGATCTGGTCCTACCGCTCTCCACTGACCATAGGCCTGCACTTCCCAGACATCTTAATCAGGTCTTTGTTAGAGAGGATAATGGGTCCTGGGATGTCCCAGCATCCCAGGAGCACTTGTAAAGGGACAGCCTTGAACCACAAAGGGCGGTCACTTCGTGAGCTCTCCCTACAGCTGAGAGAGCCCAGTGCACAGAAGCCCTTGAACCCATGTGGTGACTCCGGGAGAGCTGTCAGCTGGGTTTTCAGCTGCTGGTCCAGCAGCTTGTCTCTTGGATTCCAGGACCAGAAATGAGTCTTTGAAAGGAGTTCACATAATCCGCTGGGGAGGCTGAGCCTGGTTGGGCCCTCGTTGTCTGTTTTGTTTTGTTTTCTAAAGGAAAGGTATAGGTAGAAATGAAAGCAAGAAGGCAGACAGAGAGAGAGAGACGGAAGAAGCACCCTATTTATTTCTATTTAGTTTGTTCTCATTCGTTGTTCCCCCGGCTCTGGATCTTGAACCTGGGACCCTGGGATGTATGTGGGACTGCTCCCAGGGTGCACTAGACTGCTAGGCCACCAGAGCGTGCTCAGGCCCTCATTTTCCCATTGGTTGGTACTCCCAGGAACATCCAATCAGCAATCGGTCGCATTAGAATATTTTCCCTCTTGCCTTTAGTTGCAGCCTATTCTAATGACTGACTGCATGTGGTTAGTGCCACCAGTTTAAGGAGCAGGAAACCAGCTACTACAATAATCAGCAATCTGCCCAGTCCAGTGTCCCACCAGCCAGTCGGGCCTCTTTGCTATTCAACAGGCCCAAATGAAACCCAAGTCTACAGCTGCCTTCCTCAGCCGTCCTCCGCTTCCTCTCCGGACAAAAGGTTGCTCTCAGGTAGCTTGTTTTCCCCAAGCTCAGCCTCACCCATGGTCCCAGTTTTCTTGCCTCTTTTCCCTGTGGATCTCCATTTTGGCCCAGTGTCCTTGAGGGCAAAGGTCATGAGACCAGTTTTGTGCTGCATTTCCTGGAAGAAGCCTGACTTTACCGCACTGAGAAGAGAGAGCTGAGGGGCAAGTAGCTGATCTGAGGACTGGCTTTAGCACCATTAGATCAATAAGCAGACGGAAAGAGGAAACAAGCAGGCCTGCTGAAGGGTCAGCCTTGGTATCTGTCCAGGAGCAACACAGAGCCCCTTTGGGTAATGTAGACTCGGTGTGGCAACATCTTTACTTCAGTTTTTATGTATTTATCATTGTTCAGTGTTTTTGAAGGAACACCGCATCATGCCTAATGTAAGATGTGCACGACTGTAAATCCACATATGCATGCAGTACATTGTTTACCGCCAACAGTCCAGCTCTATCCTTCACCCTAGAATTGACCCTTTTCACCTGATTTGTCCATTCCCCATTTTCTTCTTTTCTGGTGACCTTTCATTTGATTCCACAGCATGAAAGTCTATTTTGTTTGACTTGGTTCATTTGTTCACTTGCTTTCTCTGTGTATCACACATTAATGAAATAATGTGATATTTGTCTTTCTCCTTCTGATTGATCTCACCGTGTAGTTCCTTCTAGATTCATCCATGATCTCACCGTGTAGTTCCTTCTAGATTCATCCATGTTGTTGCAAATGGCAAGTCTGCATCTGTTAGATAGCTGAGTAGTATTCCACTGAGTGTGTATACTGCACTTTTGTCCACTCGTCTGTCTGTGGACACCTAGATTGTTTCCAGCTCTCGGCTGTTGTCAATAATGCCACAATAAACATGTATATGTCTTTTTTAATTCATGTTTTTGGTTTTTTTTGGTAAATACCTAGAAATGGGATGATGAGCGCAGATGGAATTTCCATTCTCAGGTTTTTTTTAAGGAACCTCTATGCTACTTTCCATTTGCACTCCCACCAACACCTTTTCTCCACATCCTTATTAGCAAATAGTTGTTTCTAGTCTTTGGGATAATAGTCATTCTCACACATGTGAGGTGATATCTTACTATTGTTCTGACTTGTATTTCCTTACTAACAAGAGATATGGAACATCTTTTCACGTCCCTGTGGGCCATCTCTATGCCTTCTTTGGGAAAATATCTATTCATCTTCTGTCCATTTTTAAAATGGATTGTTTTTCTGTTGTTGGGTTTTATGAGTTCTTTACATAGCTGGGAAATTAACCCCTTGTCTAGGTATCATGTGCGAATATCTTCTGCCGGTCAGTAGGATGTCTTTTTGTTTTGATGAGGGTTACTTTCGCTATGTGGAAGCTCTTTAGTTTGATGTAATCCCATTTGTTTATTTTGGCTTTTATTTCCCTTGACATTGGAGTCAAGTTCCCAAAGACCTCTCTTGAGAGTGCGACAGCATCTCTGGAGTGGTCACGGATTCTCTGCCCAGACCCGACTACGGGCTGGCAAGTGCAGCGAGAGCAGGAGGTGTTCAGGGCCGGACTCTGTAGGCACCTCATTTGTCTTGCTTTTAACACATGGTTTGTTTTGTTTTTTGTTTTTTAAAGGAAATGTGCAGACAGGAACAAAGGTGAGTAGGCAGGCAGGAAGAGAGAGGACAAAGCATTTATTTATTTTATTCATCTTTGCTGTTTCCCTGGCCGCGGGTCATGAACCTGGGTCCCTTGGGTGTAGGCGAACTGCACTGCAGAATTTAGCTGCGAAGTCAACAGGGCACAAGCTAACTGTTTTGGTCTGTGCTGTGTAGTGATTTCCTGCCACTGTGGTATATGACACAGATCATCAAAGGGACAGTGACCCTTGCAGGGAGGGGTGCGCTCACCAAAGCCATTCCCAGGATGGTGGGGAGACCCGTCAATGCCAATTGCTTGAAAACCCCTGTAGCTGTCACTGTTCTGCCTGACCCAAGAGCTGCTTTGCTTCGACCTCCACATAATCTAGCCTAGATGGGAATCAATTTTTTTCCTTATCGTTGCAACAAAGACAAGATTAGAAGCTCTTCAGGATGCATTTTATAAGGAAAGCAGGAGGGGAATAGTACTCAAGAGCTAGAGGACACGTGGCGAGTCACAGAGCAGTGGTCTTAATGAAACCAGGCTGCCCGTTATGCCCCGCCCCGCCCGGCACATCAGCGACCAGGGACCTCAGCTGTCACCACTCCCTTGGCTCTAGTGAGGAAGGCAGATTTCTACTTGGCTCCAAAGTTCCTTCCCTGGGCACCTGGCACTGAGCAGATGTTCCCCACAGTCTCCTGGGAGACTTTCTTAAGCTGGCCTGGAAGAAGACGACTCAGCCCTGACCTGGTGCTGTTCCCAGAGCTTGTCATGCCTGTCCCTCTTCCAAGGACTGGAAAAAACGGCTTCTCCCCCTCTCCCTGCCCCTCTGGCCCTACCAAACATGCCTGAGTCTCATCGGAGCCCTGCTTCTTATTCCTGGTTAGTTTGCCCAGCAGAGATCATTCCCCACAGTCTAGTGCAAACACTGGGCACCTATCAGGTGCGTGAGGCATGTCTATGGATAGCAGCCTGGATGCAAGTGAATAACCAGTCCTGGGCCCCCAGATCTGAGCCCCTCCCTGCTCCCAGGGTTCACTAATGGTCCCTTCTCCAAGGAGTTATCTTGTCGGCTCTCCATCTCTGAAGGTTGATAAAACCACTGTTCTAAAGTTCGGAGCATATTTAGTATGTTTGACTGAATGTCACAGTACCACGGCTATGGGCTAAAGCAGGCATTTTTTTTTGGTATGTTTTCATTTTGAATTTTTTTTTTCAGTGAAATCACAGCCCAGGGTGCAGATGAGCTGAGGCATGCCTTGTGTGGATCACTACAAAGTACGCCTGAGGGGACGGGCCACCAAGGCCAGTGTCTCCTCCAGGGCCCAGTGGAGAAGCAGCAGAGGGAGGAGGGACTCCCTCCTGACAGCACAGCTGCCTCCTGGAGGGGCTCAGAAAGCCATGTCCCTGGTCCCACTTAGGTCAACTGTGTGTGGGGGAGTGTGCGTGTGTGTAAGTGAAAGTGAGCACAGCCGTGAACTACTCCTTTGGGCCTCCCACGTGCACTGCAGGGATTTAGGATGTGTTGATGTTTAACTCAGAGAAATTTGCCTCCAGTAAAGAACACGTCTGTCCTGGAGACTGACCCTGCCAGTTAGGACTGGCTATATCTCTCACCCCAACCCATCCACTCCTGCCCACCCCACTGCACTGCACCAATCCCGTGCCTTTTCTCTTTTTTTCTTTCTTTCTTTCTTTTTCTTTTTTCCTTCCTTCCTTCCTTCCTTCCTTCCTTCCTTCCTTCCTTCCTTCCCTCCTTCCTTCCTTCTCTTTCATTGCTGGCAGGAATGAAGGTGAGCAGAGGCAGGCAGGAAGAGAAAGAAGGAAGAAGCACTTTAGTTATTCATCTTGGTGATTCTCCCCAGCCCCAGGACACAAACCTGGTCCTTGGGATGTTTGTGGACTGCACCAGCCAGAGGCTAAACCACCACGCCTCACACTTTTGCACATGCCTGTGTGCTGAGTCCTTGGTCAGGATCCCTTCTTGCCTTCTTCTCTGGGGCAGCTCCTGCTCCTCCTTTAGCTCTACCAAGGACCCTCTCAGACCTGGATCTCCTGTTGGAGTCAGAAGTCCTTCCAGAGTGCCAAAGTGACAGGTTTATGTATATGCCTCCCTTCTCCCTACAGAGATATACCTTATTCTCCTCGCTTCCGCCCTCAACACCTGGCACATTCCCAGCACAGGGTGGGCACCAATGGCAGCCAGTTTGTGGGAGGAGGGACTTGTCTCCAGATCAGGCTCTGCTTAGGATCCTATGAGCCAGGTTCCAGGGGCAGAGGCCCCAGGCCCTGTGGCTGTTGTCTGCTGCTGGAGCCAGCCTGGAGGTCACCAGTGACATCTAGTGGTCACAGTACTGCAGCATGAAAGTTTTTCTAGAAGATGGGAGTCTGCTCCCATGTAGGCTGGACTTCTGAGCTGCCCTCAGCCAGGGTCTGATTTCTCCTGAGCTCCAGGACAGTGGCCCAGGGCAGGGCCTAGGTAGTTGAGTGGAAGGGCTGAGGCCAGGAGAGTTGCAGGGCCACCCACAGTCAGTGAGGGCAGGGCTGGGAATGCAGCCCACATTCCTGGGCTCCTGTGGCCCCATGCCATTTGCTGCCCCCATGTTGATTCCCTCTGCCCTGCCTGTCCAGGCTGGGGCCCAGTCAGCTCAGCCTTAGCTCCCTTAGACCTGGGGTGAGAGAGGTTGGGGTCCCCCGTAGAGCAGCCACTTTGGGGCAGCTGCTGAGATAGACAGTGCCAGCCATGGATGGAGGGCTGGCAGTGAGCCTCATCTACCTACCAGGTATCTACTGTGTGCTGGACCCTTGGTGGGAAACCCTGCGTGGAGGCTGTCTGTCCTGGGCGAGGCCTCACTGGGCACAGAGCAGCCCCTTCTCAAATGGCCAGGAGTTCCTGGTGACACTTACTCGCAGTGGCCTGAAGTGGCCTGGAGTAGCCGGTGGTGGGGCTGAGGGAAGAGGTATGTATTGTACTTCCGTGCCTCCATGATGCCTCCCTGCTCCCTCCTGGGGCCCCAGGGCCCTTGATGCCTTCTGCTGACTGTGAGCTGCTCCTCTGCTCTGAGCTTTCTCTCTCAGTTCACCTAAGCATCTCTGGGGCTCAGCCCTTTTGTTTTCCACTCCCCTCTGTTGTTCCATCTGTTTCTCTTCTGCTTGCTATCTCAGGCTTTGTCCCTCTTCTCTCTCTCTTCATGCCTCTCCATTTCTACCCCTTCACCCAGCCAACCTGATATCATTAAACTGCAATAATTGATTGCTTGCCTGGGGAGGTAGGTGGACAGAGGTCATTCTGATGTGACTTACCTCGGTTGCCTTACCTGCACCAGCCCGTGGGAATCATGTTTTGGTCATGTTTTTAGGTGCAGTGGGTCTTCCCTCACAGTGGGGGTGATGGAGCTCACATTGAATGTATAGGTTTATATAAACACACACTGAATGTCTTTATGGATCAGACTCTGTACTAGACCCTGGGCGTAACCTGCCTCTTTCGATCCTCCCAGCAGTCCTGCCAGGGAGGCTGAACAGTGCACATACCCCTTAGAGAAGGCAAAAGCAGCTGGGCATATGGCTTTTATCCACCAAGTTCGCACCCTCAGTGCATCAAGGATCAGTCAGCTTGCCCAGGAGCACTGGGGAGGTCTCTAGTTCCTGTGTTCACAGACCTGTCCCCAAGCGCTCTGCCACCTGACTCCACTTCCACCCCAAGCCACAGACATTGTGGCTTGTTTCAGCATAAGTGTATTTTCTGTGTCTGAAGAGGGCTGGAGCCCACCATGGCCACCCTCAATTCTCTCTGCACACATTTGCTTTTTACCCTCTAGTCAAAAAGCCCACTTACTCCTGCTAATTTCTATCCCCCCAATTTTGGCAATCACTGCCTGATTGCATGCTCTGATTACATTACATTTTCTCCTGCTAATCGTATAATGAAGACAAGCAATTACATGGGAAAATTATGAAATTTCAAGACTCCAAATACGATTTGAAGGCCTAGCAAGGTGCCCTCACTGCCCCCTCAGGGCTCCAGGGCACAGAGGTAGGGATGGGGTGATGAGCAGCCTTCTCAGCCTCCTGGGACTCCCCTAATTCCTAGGTTTCTCCCCTAGGACCCTGGAACTCTCTAGACCAAGTATCCTGATTTGGAAAGTATGGCCCAACAGCTGTGGCTCTCCTGTCCCAGAGGCTTCTGCCCATAAGTGTCCACTGGCGTGGGAGAGATGGAGCCTGAGCTCTGGAGGCACAGGTCCCACCTGTTTTCCCTGGTGGCTCCCAGAGTCCCAGGCAGACAGGGCTGACGAGAGATTGGAGGCAGGTGCTGGTGTACAGTTTCCTCTTTGCTGAGCACTCGACTCCTACCCCTTCCCTCAGAATACCCATCGCCTGGGGCAGAGATTCCACTCTCTTCTCCATCCCACCTTCCTTTCATCTCCTGGAAGTGGACTCACACTTCCGCCCTCTGGGAAACCTTGTTGGATTAGCACTGCTCTGGGTGTCTTCCACGGTGTTACTCCGAATCCTGTCCATTGGAGGCTTGCTCACCACAGGTCCCTCCCTTCCAGAGGCTGGGTGCTCCCAGACAGTTGGGGGAGACATCTTGCCCACCGTCTGCATAGCGGCCCTGATCCATGGAGTCCGTGGGCCCCACGGGTTGCATTCACATTTGCAAATTCTATCTTATTTCAAATGCAGGGAGTTGGCTATTTAGAGAATACTGCAGAATATCCTTTGGTAAAGACTGGGATCACTATTTGATTGATTTTTTATGTAATTTTGGATTTTCATCTCTCTGGAGGAGGAGGTGGGGGTGAAGGAGAGGCTGCAGGCAGGTCTCTATCTGTCCACAGCCTGTCATACTGGCCTCTGCATCCTTCTGGTTCATAATATCTGAATTTCATCTTCTTCATTCAACAAGGACCTGTATTTGAGGTCTTTTGTGTACCAGGTTCTGTGTGCTGGATGTGGGGGATACAAGGATGGGTAAGACCCAGTCCCTGCCTCTGAGAGTCAGTTAAGGAGACACCAACATGGAGTGTGCAAGGGGAGAATGGTTGCACAGAGAGAAGTGGGGTTACCTGTGCTCAGGACTGGGGAAAGCAGGAAAGGCTTCATGGAGGTGGTGTCTCTTTCCTTTTTTTTTTTTTTAAATAAAGGAAAGGTGCAGGCAGGCATGAAGGCAAGTGGGCAGGTGGGAAGAAAGAGGAGGAAGAAACATTTTATTTTATCTTCATTTACTTGTTCATCTTGGTTGTTTCCAAAGTTCTGGGTCTTGAACCCTCGTCCTTGAGATGCACGTGCACTGTGCCGTGGGTGGACTTAGGCCACCAGGGTGTACCTCTTTTTTTTATTTTTTCATAAGAGGAAGGAAGAAGCAGGAGAGGAGGAAGAAGCATTTTCAGGAAGGAAGGAAGCACTCTTTCTTCGTTTATTACTATTATTTTCTCGGTTATTCTCCCTGTCCTGGGTCATGAACCTGGGTCCTTGGCCTTTACATGGTCCATACCTCAGCTGCTGGCTCAGCCGCCTGGGCATGCCGTGGAGGTGGTTCTTAGCCCGCGTCTTGAAGGAAGTGTTGAAAGTTCAGTCAGAACAGGCTAGTAGAGAAAATGATAGCCAGGTGTGGCCATGCACAGCGGGAGGCGGACAGAAGCTTGGCCCTGACAGCCTTGGATGCCCGCAGGGGAGGTTGAACTCAGGGGTATCCATCCAGCTTCGTTCTTCCTTCCTGGGTACAGCATCCATGCGGTCCATGCAGCCCCTTCAGTGTCCAGTAAGACTGCCACCTCCCTGCTGACCTCAGTGGCAACCTGTCGTTAGTGCAATTTAACTTCCTTCACATCCTTGTCTCCACACACGTGCCTTCCAACCACACACATGCCCCCAGGTCTCTGCTTCTGTGAAAACCCCTCCGAGAGAGCATGGAAGGTGTCCCCTCATGGACTTTGTACACTGAGAGCTCCAGGAAGTCAGAAAGTATCCACTGTGACATGAGCTCTCCTCAGGGGCACCTTGCCAGTCTGTCCTGTTGTATTTCCTGCCCCTCCTTTCTCCTCTCACGAGGGAAAGAGATCCGTGCTCCAAATGCCCCTCTAATTTCCCTCAGGTCCCGCTCTGGAAATGAGCTGGACTGCTGCACTGTGACGTCACTGTGCCTTAGCCAATGGCTGACCACTAGGGCTGGACTGGGGCCTCCTGGGACCACCGCCCTCCATTGATAGGGAGAAGCCATCTTCTACAGGGCCTCTTCCTTACGCAGGGCAGCTGCGGAGCATGGATCCATCCTGATTCCACTCTCGTCCCCATGTTCCTCACGGTCAAGCTGCTTCTGGGCCGGAGATGCAACCTAAAGGTATCTGGGCAAGAGAGTGTGGCCATGCTGAAGAAGCTGGTGTCCAAGAGGCTGCAGGTACCCGAGGAGCAGCAGCACCTGCTCTTTCGTGGCCAGCTCCTGGCTGATGACAAGTGTCTCTCCGACTACAACATTGGCCCCAATGCCTCCATCAATGTCATCATGCGGCCCCTGGTGAAGCCATCATCTGCTGAGACCCACCAGCCCCAGCCCCTGTGGCGCCATCTGAGCCAGGTCCTAGCCAAACACTTTGGGCCACAGGATGCCAAGGCCGTGCTGCAGCTGCTGAAGCAGGAGCATGAGGACCACCTGTGGAAAATAAGCCTGGGGGACCTGGAGAAGCTGGCACAGGACCTCTTGACGGAGGAGCAGCTAGAGGAGCCTGCAGGAGAGCCTGAGCCTGCGGCCTCAGCCTCGGAGGCCCTGACACAGGAGGAGGAGGAGGAAAGGAAGGAGAAAGCTGAGCAGTAAACAAGCCATCCTGCTGATTCGCAAGCTTAGATCCTCCTTGCCTCTTTTTTGTGTGTCCCTGGTCCCTGTATTCCTCCTGATATAGATGCAAACTCACCCTCTGACACTTCAAAGCAACGGGAGGCTTTGGGTCCCCTGTATCCTCTCTTGGATAGCGGTTCCCCTTTCTGAAATGTAGAATGATTCCACCTCCATCAACATCCCCATGTGATTATCCCTTGGGCAGCACTAAAGACTGTCAGAGGCTGGCCCCACTCCTGGGCTGAGCACCCCCTCCTGGCAGCCCTCCAGGCTCTCAGCAAGCCTCCCAGCCCAGAGAGACTTTAGACAGAACTTTTTCCTTTGGAACATAAAGATAATCTGAGTTCATTTTCCTTCCATTCTCTGGCTCAGGAGCAACCCCCAGACTCCCAACGACCTAGAGAAGAGGAAAGCCAGGTGTTGCTTCCAGTGCTCAGGGTGAGAGTATCCTCCTGTCTGCCTGCAGGTGCTTCCACAGCTTCAGGGGCAGGAAGAGCAGATGTAGGAGTGGAAGGAGGGTAACTCCTGTGTGCTCTGCTTGAGCTCTCAGAGACACACACGCCAGAAAGAGCAGGAAAAAGACTATGGCAGACAAGGTGTCATACACTCACCGTGACCAAGGTCAACAAGGCCATGCTCCCCCACCCCTACCCCTGCCCCTGCCCCAAGTCTCCTCAATCAATAATAGGTAACCCTGAGTCCCATCACAGGCCCAGCGTGGCTCTGTCTCCTGGGATCCTTGTCCTCAGAGTGTGCATCCTAGATGGAGAGGCAGGGCACACACGTGACAAATGAAACAGCGATATGCACCTGGAGTGGAGCCATGTGACTCAGTGCCTCCACCTCAAACTCACGAGCAGGTGCCAGTCCACAGTCTACGGGAAGGCCAAGTCTCTCTTCTTGGTGGAGAGACCAGACTTAGGCCAAGGCTGAGGGGCCTTCATACCTGTGAGTGGGGAACAGGGACGCTCACGGGGACACTACTTTGGGAAGTGTGGTTATTGCGGTCCTATTGGTTCTGGGCGATGAAGGGAGAGGGAAGGGGATGACGAGGATTCTTTAAAGGAATAAGCAGGGCTCACATCCCCGGGAAGCTTTCTGTCCTTGGACGCCCCCCGTCCAAATCCCTTTGTAGCTCAGTTTCTGTCTTTGCTGCAAGACCTTGGTTAACCGACCTCACCTGTCTGATGCTTGTCTTTCCACCTGGAGTTCTGTGAGGATCCTTACAACACCTACGGAACCCCAGGTACGGTGAGGCTGTGAGGAGAACTCGGCACAATGTAGTGATGCTTTCTAGGAGCAGGTTCAGTGGTACAGCAAGGAGACACCCTGAAACCAGGTCTGTGGGTGGGTGAGTCTGCTAAGTAGCGGTTGTCATCCCCATTCCACTAACCACTGCCTCCTCTTCCACCATTACCCCAGCCCCTGTCCCCACCAGCCAAGATGAGAGGAAAGTTGGGGTCTCTGAGGACATGAATGACCTTTTGGGGCACTAGGGTTCAGCATGAGGGCTCCCACCAGCACCCCCAGGAAGGGCTGGGAGAGCCCAGTCCATTCCTTGGTTCTGGTGCGTTACTGGTCCTGTTCCCAGTCCCTGGGTCCTTAGCAGGAGGCCTCCTGATGGTTCTGTGAGCGTGTTAGTATGGGGCTGTGCCATTTGCCAAGGGGGACGAGCCTATTATCTTTACATTAGGGGAACTAATAGCCCATTTCCCAGGAAATTTGTGAGCGATAAAAACAAGTGGGCCGTTTTATTCCTTTTGCTGAGAGAAGCTGGCATGAAGGACGGGGAAGTCTTCGTTTTCTCTTGAGTGAGTGGGAGTGTTGGGCTGGCTGAGGGCCCACCAGGGTTGATGGTCGCTGCCACCGCTGCTGTCCTGCAGGCCCAGGGAGGAGACTCCAGCCCCCGGTTGGAAGGAAGGAGAATCACTGCCTCTCATGGCCATGGTGGCCTCCCCTTCCCGACTCCACCCTTCCCAGCCCTGCCACCCTCAGCTCCTTCTGCCCAACAAATGCTGAGAATAGCAGTGGGTGCCTAGCTGGATTTAGAGAGATAGCATCTGTTTGTTGTCCTCAGGGGTATTTTACTCAGTGTCCCCTTTCTCCCTGGCACAGGCTTTGGCCTCTAGTGGGTGAACTCACAGCTAACAGGGAGCAGCAGGTAGGGGTGCACTGGGAGGCCACAGAACAGCTTCTGTCCTCCAGTGATGGGTGAGAATCCTTTTCTGTGTGGTAAGTCCCTGCTCCTGGGCTACCTGCCACGAGGCCCCCTGCTCTGTGGCCTGTGTCACCATATCACACATTGAAATCTGTGCCAGGGAGTCAGCGGAAGCCTCCTGTTTATTTCTTTGCTGTCACCACTGGAGGGATGAGGGAATGGGAAGACACTCTCTTCTCCACTATCTTGGTTGTGTAGTTCTGCCGCTCTTCCCCACAGCACCCGTCTCCTACATGAGAGGACACCAGCCCCTGCGGGCCAGCAGCTTTGCTCAAGAGATCTCCATCTCTAGTTCTGTGTGCCCATCCACAGAAAAATCCAGTCTCTTCTCTGAGCATCTTCCCATGTTACCTGCTGGCCAGCACCCTCATCCGCTGGTCCCTGGCAAACTAATCTTTCTGACAGGAGCAGCAATGTCAACCTCAGGTGCTATTTCATCCTCCTTTACTCTATCAATAAACATTAATGGTGGTCCTGTTGGCTGATGAGAAGCCCTGTCTCCCTGAGAAGGCAGTTAAGGGAGAAGCAAGCCCCCTGATGGCCTTTGCTACATGGGGGCAGAGGGCTGGGGAGCCTCTAACATCTGCCCATAGCAGGCTGGCTTCTTGAGACCTGGCAAAGTGCCAGGAGCTAGCTATGGTGCTTTTGCCCAAGTCTTGAATGGTGGGGCAGGGAATGATCAGGATGAAAATTCTTGAAGATATTGGAGAGGGAGGGACCCTGGATGGCTGGTTCTTTAAGTTAGAAGCAAGTCACAGGTCCCAGTCATATTTAGAGGAAAATCTCATAAAGGCCTGGACCCCAGGGGGTGGAGATCATGGGGGGGCTGCTCACTGCCTGAATCCCACGTGGATGTGGGTTGTATCACATGTTTTTGTACATATGAAGTCCTTGATAATAAGCCAATTAAAGTGTTACACTCAGGCCAGGAGATGTGGGGGCACAGATGAGGAGTGGCTGCTCCATCTGAGTTTCAGGAAGCTTGGAGAAGCATTTGGGCTAGTGAGACGGAGAAGAGAAGCAGTTTAAGGGACCCTGAGGGACTTTTCCTGACATCTAGGGGTCCACAAATCTAGACTGACCATAATTTTTAAGTGTATCACCAGGCACAGGGGTGGGGGCAGATGAGGTGCTTCAGGATGGGGCAGGAGGGTGTGCATGTGTGCGCACGCGTGTGGGTGTGCGTGTGTGCGTACGCGCGCGCGTGTGTGTGTAAGCACACAGATAGGGAGGGTGGGGCATTTCAAGCTGGTGTGGAGGGGTGGTTTCTAATGTTGCTAAACTAGGATAATCCCAGTTCAACCAGGAATGTGGTAACCCTGAACAATTCACATCTGGAGGACTCACTTGGCTCAGCACACTCAGCACCTGACCTTACTGGTGCCTCGTGGCACTTAAAGACACATGGACTTGCAGATACATCCAAGGTACCCACACACACTGCCCCATCAAAACCTCTCATCCAGTGGGGTCTACAGTGGCCAAGCCAGGTTCGCAGATGTGTCCTTTACGCTCTGTATCAGCGGCAGTGTTGGGATCCAGACTTTGTCTTTCAAGGAGCAGGCTGCTGGAGCCCACCCCACTGACCTGGCCTGGTCCAAGCAGCTTGGCCTGAAGATCCCACACAGCACATTCAAGGACAGAAAGGGAAGCCTTTGTAAAGCCAAGACCAGAAACTGCTAGGGCTACCAACTCTGCTATGTCCGAGTGACGGTGTGTGTCATAAGGACAGCAGGGCTCGTGAGATGCTTAGAACATGGAGATGGGTCCCTGGGCAAATAGGGAGTCTGCTCATACATGTCAGCCCACCTAAGTCTGAGCGCAGAGATCTCCCTCTCTGTGGAAGCTCACCTACATGGCGTACCTGCCTTCCAGAGCCCTGGCCAGCCTGGCTCACCCCGCCCTGCGCTTTGAGCTGGCTTGGGCAGCTGCCAGCCTGTAACAGGAGTGGCCAGAGGGCAGGCTGCCCAGGGACAGGGTTGTGCTGCTGAGCCAGCTATCACTCCCAGAGGTGGCTGAGAGCAGAACTGCTGCAAGCCCAGGGCCTGTGCCCTCACCCGCTGCTTTCCTCCTCCTTGGGTCACCTTCCTTTCCCTGTGCTTGCTTTTCTTTTTAATTTATTTCTTTACACATACTGACATGATGTTACAGTATATAACTTATTTACAACTGTGCAGTCAAGTATTGCAAAATTATCTAGAAGGTAGCAAAAGTCCTTTGTGAAAAGTTCATTGTGAATGAATATAAAACTGTACAGCATTTAGGGGTACACTTTGTTTATGACTACTGGCTCTGTCGTGTTTCAAGTTATGTTCTCAGAAAGAGAAATAAAATGCCCAAGATTAAAAGAAAAAAATATACATAAACGGTGTGGATTTGACCCCATTAAAAACACATCAGGAGGGCCCTGGCTCTGTCAGTCTCTGGCAGGCCCGACTGGTTGCAGGAAGGTGGGACACTGGGTAAAAGTGCTGCAAGTCACCTCTCACATAGCAGTCGCCAGGTTGGGGGCTGGGTCCCCCAATTCTCTGGGCTTAGCTCCTAAGGGTTCTCTTGGCTCTTCTCTAGGGGTGCAGCTTGGCTGCTTTGAGCTCCAGGCGCTGTAAATCTCCCTCTGAAAGGACTGCAGTCAGGAATCAGCAGGAAGCCAGGGCCCTCAGGATGGCTCCTGCCTACTCACCCCTCCACTTCTCCAACAGCAGTTCCCATCCCGGTGATTTAAGGGGCCCTGGCAGCCTTTGGCGGCTCCCTCTGCCCTCATAGGAGGGTGATAAATCTGAGCTAACTACTGTCTGCTGATGGGCTGTAAACCCATCAAGCCTCACTGCAGTGGGGCTGAGCCTACCTGCCAGGTTGGTTGGGTCTGCCCTGTCAGCCAGTCGCTCTGGAGAATTCCCAGAGCACCCTTGCCTATGACATTATTTACAAGCCTCAGACCCCAGGATCAAAGCCATTGTCCATCAGAGATGGCAAGGGGGTGGGGCCCTCGAGCCCCCCTGCTGGTCCCTCCTCTCATCCAGACAACCCCAGGCCAAGGCTGCTACTTAAACTTGAATGAGAACAAGTTGGAGGAAGCATCTTTGTTTTCAACAAACTCCAGGTGCGCCCCCTCTACACGCACTGGACTAGGGACTCTGGATGGGCTCTGGTGACAGAGAGGGGTGATGGTGCTAGCCTGGAGGGCTGCCTTTCTCCACCCAAGCCACCCCTGCCCACCAGCACAGTCTGGCTAACAGCAGGGGCGCTCACCCCAGGACTTTGTTTGAGCTGCTCTGAAGCTGGCAGCATCTGCCAGAGACCCTTCGGGAGGGGTTTTATTTCTCAGGCAAAATGAGGAGTCTTTTCCCAGTCTCTTTGTGCTGCTTTGTTTCCGGTGGGTCCAAGCCCCTCCTCAGGTGCGTCCTGAATACTACAGCCCGTGAGGACCAGGAGGCAGGATGGACTCTGGAGATTTAGGACTGAGTCTTGAGACACATCCTAACTCTGAGATTTGGTCACTTGCTCTCTCTGTCCCTCAGCGAGCTCATGTGATCAGTGGGAAAGTCAGGATGCCCTGCTTGTGGAGTGGTTAAGAGCCCCCATGACATGATGTGTGTGAAAGTGTTTTGTAAACTCTGAAGTGCTATGCAGAATTAGATCTATTCTTATCTCCCTACCCCCTTTCCACATTGATTTCTGCTGCAGTGCACAGAATGCATCCTGGCCAATTTGCACCTAAAGGGATTTATTGCGGGGAGGGGGTAGTCGACAGGATTCCTGGGAGGGTCATGGGCCAGGCTTGAACACTCAGCCAAAAGCGACCCGCCAAAAGGCATGACCCGATTGACACTCCATCGGTTGCTGGGCTCCTGGGCTTCCAGGGATGAGAGCTGAGCCCAGGGGGCAGCCTGGGGACTTGGGTTTCCAGTGCCACCACCCCCAGGAGTTGCCTATCACCTCACCTGTTCACTTCTACTCATGAGTTGCATGGAGGCACATTTGCTTGGGAGAAGCCAGGTGGGGATCAAACGTTACCTGAAAGAGAGATTTTACCTTCCCAACAAGCTAGAAGTGGGTTGACCTGTGGGAAATTCTGTGAAACATACAACCCAGTTTCCACAGGAAGAGAAAAATGAGAAAGGAGGAGGACATCTATAGATTGAAAGAAACTTGAGAGATGTATCTACTAGTTGTAATGCTTGGGGTCATTTGCACCCTAATTTGAGCAAACCATTTTTTTTTTTTTTTTTTTTTTTTTTAAGAGAGGAGGAAGAAGCACTTTATTTTTATTTAGTTGTTCACATTGGTTATTTCCTCCTGGCCCTGGGTCTTGAACCTGTGACCTTGGGATGTATATGGGACTGCTCCCCGGTATACTAGACCTGGGGTGCTCCCAAGCAAAATTTTTATTTAAAGGAAAGGTACAGACAGGAACGAAAGTGAGTAGGTAGGTAGGCAGGAAGAGAGAGAAGGGAGTATTTTATTATTTTATTTAGTTGATTATGTTGGTTGTGTGTCTGGCCCTGGGTCTTGAACCTTGGTATATACATGGACTATACCCAGGAAACTAAAATGCTAGGCCACCATGGCGCAACTTGAGCAAACTTTTTTAAAAAAGCAAGACAATTGGGGAAATTTGAACATTGACAGGATATTTGACAGTGCTAAGACATTAGTGTGCCTTTTTTTTTTTTCCCCAAGGAAAGGTGCAGGTAAAAATGAAGGTACACAGATAGCAGACAGGAAGGGAGAAGAGGAGGAAGCAGAAGAAACACCTTTATTTATATTTTTATTTAATTGCACATCTTGGTTGTTCCCCTTGGCCTTGGGACATGAACCTGGGTCCTTGGGATGTACGTGGACTGTGCTCGGCCGCGGTGGTGACTTAGTGGCTAACCCATCAGGGCGTACCTAGTGCTGATCTTTAAAATGTGAGCTAATAACATTGTGATGATAGTTTTGAAAGTCTCCTTTCTAGGGATGCACCCTGAAGTATTTCTGGATGAAATGGTGGCTTTGTTTCAGAATAACCTAATGAATTAGGACCAGGGAAGTTTCAACAGCATTAGAATCATGGTAGGTAACTATGGAAGCTGTACCTGGGGAGTGATCATACTCTGTTTTTTGAATTTGTGTGAAATTGTTCAGAATAAAAGTTTAAGAGATTTATTTCAGCTCCAATTGCCACAGGCCCCTTATTGTGAAGACCTCGGGTGATGGCAATAGCTGCTTTGTCACGATGTGTGCCTGCCACCAATACCCGCTCCCCATGCTAACCAGCTCTCCATTGCCTGGAAAAGCAGCTCCTAGAAAACCAGTCCCAGATCCTCATTCCTTGAGGATTTCTTTCTTGAAATCTCTTCGGATACTAATCTGGGATACTTTAGCTGATTTAAACAGAAAGGCATTTATTAGAGGATCTTAGGTAGTTTGTAGAACCTGGGAGAGGGCAGACACGACAAAGCCAGGAAACTACCAGCATCTCACAGGATGACCTGGTGGAAACTCACGGCCCTGCACTGGCACCCAGGTAGGAGGTGCTGGAGACCGCCCACAGCTGACCCAGGAGACATCACCTCCCTTGGCCCATCTGCTGTCTCATTTCTTTTCACCATCATACCCCCTCTCCCCAGCCCCATCTCAGGAGGAATTTTCTTGGTGAAACTCTGTCACTGTAGAATCTAGCTACAAAGGAGTCTAAGAAATGGAGTTGAATGATTTCCAGTCTCTGGCACAAGAGAGCACACTGATACACACTCTCTCTGTGTCTTTGCCTCTAAGAGAATTTCTCATTTGGTTCTCAGGCACAGTGATTTCACCTTACCACCAAGCAATCTTTATTGCTGCCTGCCAATCTGGTTACTATTATTATCGTTATTTGGTAGAGGAAGGAAGCAGGCAGAAATGAAGGCAAGTAGGCAGGCAGGATGAGACAGGAGGAAGAAGCATTCATTCATTCATTCATTCGTTCACTTTTGTTGAACCCAGAGTCTTGGGCTTTATGTGGACTATGATGCCACAGCTGCAGACTTAACACCTGAGCCACCAGGGCAGTGTTATTAAGCTCAGGCATTGGTGAGGCAGATGTTCCGTCCCATACCCTTAATGTGTAACATTATAAAATGTGTAACGTCTGTAGAGTTTTTACAAAGAGCTCTCACTCACTTTTTCTCTTTTGAGCCTCTCACCAAGCATTCACATTTTATATTTGAGGAGATTGAAGTGAAAAAGGTTACTTGAATTTCCAAAGTCATGGGGCTGGTCTCTAGGAGAACCAGTATCTGAATCTTTTACTCCCAGTCTCTACTCCTTACTCATGAGAGGTACCAATCAGGTGTGGCAAAGCCAGCCCTGCCTCTATCTCAGTCCCTCAGTGTTTGTGAAGCTCCTGCCCTCACTGACCCAGCAGTCAATGCAGGGCCACATCATGATATTTAAATGGTGGGGGAGACAGGCATTGCTATTCCACTTTTCA